>JAGGAU010008259.1:0-63058 GCA_017657275.1 Termitomyces sp. T108
TTCATGTCTCAAACTAGAGGAAACTTCCAGCTCCTTTCTCAAAGCAATCTGATTGTGGACGAGCTGTTCAAATGTAGGCTTCTCTGATTCATTCCCGTCGAAGCCAGCCAGCTCAACAAGTGATGAAACACTACAAGAGAAATCAGCCTTTTTCCACAAAGTAAGCGTAGGGTGGACACACAAGGCTTCTTTGAGATAGGCAAAACTGAACTTTTCAGTTGAAACCGCGATTTCATCAACAAGTTTGTCAGTGATAAAGATATTCTTGTTATCCCTCAACTTGTTTTGCCAATGATTGGCATATAAAGCTCGTCCTTCCAGGTCGGGATCATCAAATTTACTAAAGCATGATAGCCAGCAATAATTGGCCTAATGGAACCTACAATTTTCTGTCAAAACGGCTAGGACGATCTTTTAGTCCAGGATCAAGTTCATCAAGATGGTTTGTAGTGCTTATGACTAGCAGCCCATCATTTCCTATTAAACCATCCAACTGGTTCAAGAAGAAAGAGCGATTTATGTCGTTGATAGAACTGTCGAGATCTTCGAGTATGAGGAGACATGGAGACAGTTTTCGAGCGTGGGTAAAGATCTCGTCTATGGAGCGTTCCTTCTCCCTTCCAACCTGAGGTGGAAACTTAGTCACTAGGACAGGTAATCGAGGACAAAATATTGACTCTGAAGCGACTTGACATGAAGCGGCAAGAACCCCTTTTCCTCACAGGTTTTCATGATCACTTTGAGGCTGATGGTCTTCCCATTACCTGGAAGGAGTGCAACTAGATGGATCGCATCAAAAAAAATCAAGGCATAAACTTGCCAGGGGTCCCATACATTATGAGGCCGCGCTAACGAGACCAATGAGCCACCAACTGAGACGATATAACTTTCACAAACCTTCCAAGGAATCCCCAAGTTTTTGTAAACCTTTTCAGAGGTGAAAAACCCATACACGTCCTTCTGCAAAGCCTTTTTGAAGTCCTGATTTAAAATTACATCTTCCCACTTTCCCTTCTGAACTTCTAACCAAAGACCATGGTGTTTTCGCCAAAATCCTTCGTTGTAGACCCATAATTCATCATGGAGCTGAGCGGACCATGTACCAACTTTAAGAAGCAAAAGGTGTGAGGGTTCCTCTGGACCTAATATGTCACAAGTTATACGATGTTCCCAAGTAGAATTAAGCCTCACGTGCCGTCGTGAACCACATAACGGGCAGTTATTGTACCGAGTCCATATGGACACTAAACGTCAAAATGAATATTCAGGGCTGTCGGAAGATTGATGTAATCCATAGCTTGCTTGGACTATGAAAAGTAGATAAGCATATTTCTGTCGATCAAAATGCGTTAACGCACGCCATAATGTGAAAATAGGAGGTTTTAGATCCCAAGAGGCCTTAAAGACGCCGAACTGAATATGATCGATTAAAACCCCAGACATGGACCCGATGCCACGAGAGATGGGGGCAAAGACAGTGTTTGTAACCAGAGGTGTCTGCTCCATCGGAGTCGTCACCACTTCGGGATGATTGAGGATATTCATATTGAAGTCAGTCGATAGAGTGGCCAGGATACAAGCGACGGAGAGCATCAGCACTTTAAGATCCATCACAATCTTGTATCCCTCAGAAACCGAATGTGCTAATACATACCCAGCGAGTAAGGGATCACTACGTTTTGCGGAGGCCATGCGGTTCTTGAGCCAAGGTGACAGACAAAGTCCTGAAACGTCACCTTGCTTAGACTATTCGTCGTAAAAACCTCTCTTGCCTTTTGTAACACTAGTCGCACCATCTTGATCAAACCAGACATTGACGAATGTCTCATAGTCTTCCATCTTCATACTGCGTACGGAGAATGAGGATTGTAAGTTGCTAAGAGATATGGATGCTGCGGTTTGCGAATAGGCGCCCTCTGTATATTTCATCTCAAAATGGCAAGTCCAGAGCACTTTCGCAGACTCACTACTGCGACACGTGACACGTGACAATTCACCACCGTGTGTCATGGCCGCCTCAGCTGCAGACGTTCGTAGCATTCTCTCTCTCCCTGAACCATCGGCAACATCTGGACCGTCCCAGTTGAAGAAGCAGACTCAACCGTCGACGAGGAAACCTGAAGGAATCTCAAGAGAACTCTATGCGCTTATAGGACCATCCGTGCCCTCATTAATTGCCGTTAAACCTCGGCTTAAGCAGAAACCAAATCTTGGTGGTGGGAACAAGAGTAGATGGTGAGACATTTTCTGGTCATAACATGCAATTAGGCATTCGATCCCTTGTCCTCAGGGATTACCGGGCGTTTAAAAACAGTGCGCGACAAGATTCCCTCGAACTCCGCCATTGGGTCAAGACTTCCACGGCTGAAGATGCAGGTGAGCTGAATGACTTGTCTTTTGCATTAAATTTGACTCTTGAGGAGCAGAGTATTCATTTGCCAAGTATGATGTTTCTGCAAACGTCTTTACTTATTCTCAGGACGAGTACACACGTTTTTTGGAAGGTTAGTGCTCTTGTAAAGTTTTTGTTCTCTTGTTGATGTTTGTCACAGACAAGGATTGGTCGAAGGATGAGACAGATTATCTATTCTCGGTAGCTCGAGATTATGATGTTCGGTGGTTCGTCGTGTATGATCGCTACGACTTCCCCGGAGGTGTCACACGGACAGTGGATGTAAGAGTGATCCTCATGTATATAAGATCTCTAAATGCGCATTTATTCTAGGATCTCAAAGACAGATATTACAGCGTTTGTAGAAAGCTTGTGCGGAATCGGCCCTGGGCGGGCGATGAGCAGAGTAAGAACGCAATGATCTCAAGTTACAACTTCGACAAAGGCATGTCTTCATTTCTTTGACTTCGGTTTACCATTCAGTCTAACAGGCCGATAGAACGAGAACTGACTCGTAAAAAGTATATTTTGAGTTTGGAGAGTCGAAGCCCTGAACAGATCGCTGAAGAGGAGGCGCTCTTCATCGAAGTCAAGCGCTTAGAGCAGAATGAGCGAAGGTTCAAAAGAGATCGGGATGATCTTCTCCGGACACTCGCTGGTATTGATTCAGGTCTTCCGGACATAGTTGAAGATGAAGGGTTGTCAAACCTGACTATCGAGACGAAAAAGAAAAAACGTGGCGCAGCTTTGGAGCTCGATACACCAACTACACCCGTGGTGCCTGCCACGCCAGTCAAACGACCACAAACTGCGAGAAACGCTGCTTTTGGTATGATACACTTATCCCTAGGAGTGATGTTATTGCTAATCATTCTTCAAAGACGCTGCAAATTGCATCATCCGGACAGATCCACCGACAACCGTACCTGTTACGAAAGCCGCCCATCAACCAGCCAACCTTCGTTCATACAAACTCCCTACGCCGAAGTCAGCTGTCGCTCCCAAAATAACCGCCGCCCTCACAGAACTTGGGATCAATCATAATCGACTCGTAATGCCCACTCGCGATAATCTCATGCAGCTCGAGTCGCTCCTGAATGCGACGGCAACTTTGATCGAAACGAAGCGGCTTGTTGATAAAGTCGAATATGACATCCGATTATTGAAGGGTCGCTTAGGAATGCGGGAGAGCCAGGGTGCTGAGAGAGAGTCAACAGGTGATCACATGGATGTCGACGAACCAAATGATGGGGAAATCATTGGTGAGGATGGACGAGCACAGAGCATTGTAAGTACACGCAGTAGGAAACAGGTGAGCGTAAATCAAGGCACAGACAACATTTCATGACCCGATCTCAGGCACGACGGTCCATGTCGATTTCCTCGGTCGACACATCAGCGACTACAAGAGCAGGTACTAAGCGACAGAAACGTAGTTGATTGCTGAACCTGTAAAGCGTTCTCTTTGCCTCTAGTCGATATACATACACACGCCTATATATACTATGGTTTATTTTTGTACGTGAGATTGCACTATATAAGCAGTAGAAATCTCTGGCCATATTCACTTGAACGTATGTATGGATCATGGTTCTGTGAACCGAAGAATGAAATTGACAATGACAGCCACTGGAACAGGATCAGAAATGTAGAGGTTTAGACATGACAATGTCGTACCAAGAAGGGCGACGCATAAAATTGTCTGAAAGAAGGTTGATCAACAAAGACGGTCCAGAAAACCAACGAAAACGCACCGGTCCAAGTCGATCGTCATAAGGTCCTTTTCCACCTCTACGAATCGAGGCTGCTCGCCAATGGTATGTGTATAAAGCATATACCATGATAGCCATAGCTATGGGAAATTCGTGTTGGTGAGGTTACAAGAACGTCCAAAGGCCTGGCAGATGCTCACCGACAATGGAGAACAAGGCTGCGCTGATTTTGCCAACCTAGATACCGGGATAGTGTGCGACACCAAATGGAAAAGAAGTAACATGCATACCTTATCCCCAAAGTTCAACAAGCCAACAGCGAGACCGCCAAGAACGACAGTGAAGTGCAGCCACGACAGAAAGGTACGCTCGTTGGCAAAGGAGACCTTGGGTTCTACGCGGACAGGCAGTGCGATACGCTTGTTAGCTGTTCGCTGGAGTAGGGGTTGTGTGGACATGGTGTAAGGAAACAAGCAAGATACCACAGTGACCTGGTCTCATGATTCATGAAGGCCAGAGTTCCGCATTTGCGCCCGATCAGCGATCAAGTCATTCGCGGCCGACGTTTCACGCACGTTTACTGACTACTGACTGAAATGCCACACGACCCGACAAACATGTCAGAGACTATCCCTTGCTTATCACTCGAATAGCAAATTTGGAACCTGAATTTAATCCCCTGAGAACGAGTTTGAAAGGTTAATAGTACTACAAGGGTGATAGAAGGCAAGACTATATATCTAGACTTGCTTAAATGGAAATTCTCGTTTCAGTGATCCTTAGCCATTGTTCAACGTTCAACAACGCTTAAACCATGAAATAAAGGAGGGCTCCTCCTAATTGCTATTTTTCTGCCGCCTTCCCTCGCCGGAGTCCTCTGCCTAACCTAACCATAGACCAAGTTCGGAAAATTACAGAAATGCTTTCGTTGGCCATGATCCTACCGGTTTCGATTTACAACAGACTCAAGTACCCTAGGGGTCAGCGAAGGAAGTTGAGATTACAAGGCTAGAAGATTGACTCCATCCAAAGTTGAAGCAGGGTTCTGACTGGTCCAGTGCAGATCCACAAGAGGCTGGAACTGTCTTCATCTCTTTCTTCAATAGATTATCTACTAGTGCCAAGTAGGAAGACACAGTTTTCGCAAAAAGCTGTACTAACTTGTGAGGGTATTGTCTTTGCGATTCAACCAAGACAACACCATCAAGTGCCGGTCTTGTTAGGAACTATCTATCTGTGCTGATAACCATATCTAAAAGTCGTCCATCACGTACTCTTCATATTTCACTGCCGAAATCCTTCTTCGTAGATTCCTCAATTTTGTTTCAAGGTGACGTCAAGAGGCAAGCAAGTATGTATATTGGAAGAAAGCATACAAATCACTTGACATACAGCCAGGAAGCCACCTTGCTGATTCAAGAATGAAAAACATATATAAAGTCTTCACAAGGTTGGCCGACCACTGGAAGGGGGCAAAAGGACCGAGAAGTACATAGCATTCACCTACTTAATCAACAAAATTATCTTCCGTTCATCATTCTCAGCCTGTCGGGATGAATGCTGGGACCAGCGCCAGCCGGAGGATGCGCGCTACCATTTTGTAGTTGTGCCTGGGGTGGTGGACCATTAGGTACACCTGGACCGCTGGTGGGCCCACCAATCAAAGCTCCTGGGGGCGGGAAACCACCAGGTCCACCACCGTTGGGAGGAAACGGAGGAGCGCCACCTGGTTGTGCAGCACTTGGGGGGAAAGGAGGAGGTCCTAAAGACAGATAAATCAGTCAGAAGAACAGCGAGATCAATGCACGAGGAACACTACCACCAAAACCTGGAGGAGGCATACCAGGAGGACCGCTGTTTGGAGGAAAAGGGGGAGCGCCAGGAGGCATCATAGGTGGGAAGCCGTGTCCAGGAGGGAAAGGAGGTCGAGCTATCGAGGTGTGAGTAAGTGTTTACGAGACGCTTGTTGGAGCCAACTCACGTCCGCCAGGAGGCAAGGGCCCACCAAATCCAGCTGGAGGTCCGCCGTAACCAGGAGGAGGACCAACGAGATGTTGAGGACCAAAGCCAAAACCACCAGGAGGAGGACCGCCGCTCGTTTCGTAGGCAGCTGTAATCTGGTCAATGATACTTTGTGCTTTGTCGTGACCAAGTGCTATGAAGAAAGTTAGGCGTCGTCAGAAGAATATGACAATAGTGACTCACAAGCATAATAGTCCCGAACGTTAGCGAGATGATTCCTTCCGCTATTATGGGCTTTCCGTACTGCAACAGAAGGTGATTAAGAAGAGTCCATGTTTTGTGATCCCGGTGACCTACCTGAAGTGGAGTCGTGAGTTAAAAAGACATCACAGTAGTCACAATAGTGCTTCTAAAAGGTTTCAAATGATTGAGAAGAGAAGCAGACACATCGAGAGTCGTACGCACAGGCATTTGGAAATCGCACTCGAGTGCGTTGTCAGCTGCAGAGTTTGAAGATGAATGGCGGAGTTTCAAATGACATGTGACAACTTCTTGACTTTATGGACTCATCCTCTGGCATCCAGGAGCCATTTGACCTCATTAGGTTGTCGCTCAGCGAGCGCGTTTTTGTGAAGCTGAGGGGAGATAGAGAGATAACGGGGATTCTTCATGTGCGGATTGCGTGATCAAGACGTTTGATCAATACAGCTCACTATGAAAACGTACGCAGGCCTATGATGGACATATGAACTTGATCCTGAGCGATGTCGAAGAGACTATTATGTTGGTGGACGTAGAAGGTGCCCCAGAGGGTACCGTTAACGTGCGAGGATCACTTTTTTCCAAGATAGAAAGTCAACTTATGAGCGTGTGCATACAGGTTGCAAAACGCAAAATGGAAATGCTTTTCGTAAGAGGAGATGGTGTGATCCTTGTAAGTGTGATAATTTCGAGCCTTCTATATTATATCTACAATTTCATGACAGGTTTCCCCTCCGTTGCGAACATAACATCAACTCCACTTCACCCCAATACTTGCCAATGCCTTTCTCGTACAATTGGACAGGGTCCAATCGAATGTTAAATATCTTTCTGTCGATGTTAACTTCTCTTTGAATGGGTTCAATGGCCATCAAGGCTGATCAAGCCTCCAAACCGAGCACAAACCTTTCAAATCCTGTATTAGATGATAGATGTTGCGTGATCAATTAACCTCATATAATCGCATGCTTGGCATTCTCTACTTCTGCATCTCCAGTATTCGTGGTCATCCATGGAGTTGTTGTGCCAGATGACCACGGAGAAAATATTAAAGGAAGTGGCTCGGGACTCGTGATGTTATCGGGCAAAACATCGTCTGGTTCGGGTGCAATTGCCCCTGCCGGCCATGTATCGTCCCGCAACCATGCTGCATGAATGATTTTTATCTTGTATATATGATGAGCACTAGAACAGAAGTAGGGAGGTGAGGACATACGATTAAAGATAAAGGTAGTGGTTTTCTGAGTCTGGAGCCCGTATCCAAAACTCCCCAAACTTTTTTGACGCCATGATTCCAGGCGTAATCATCCTGGGCAGCGTTCGGGGCACTCAGAAGTCCTTCTAAACGCTGACGAGACACTGAAGGGGACGTAGAATCCGGGTGCCTCAGAACAGGCCGAGGAGTCAACCACAAAGCCCTCCTTGCGGCATAGAAGTCGGGACCGGGTGGCGGAAGTGGAGAAGAATCAAGAATGTCGTCGAAAGACGGGACAGGGGAACGGTCAGGAGGCAGCATGGATTCTGGCTGGACTCATCGTGGCTGTTCTTTGCCCACTATCAAACGTCTTCATCAGGCATCATGTGATCGTCGTCTGACCAACATCGGTCAAGGTCACTTTCGAAGCTGGCAACGCTTGTTCCCAAACCACTACCATGTATACTCTCCCCATCTCCTCCACCACATCCCTCTCTGATGATGATGACTACGACGAGGAGAATACTAAACCCACCTTTGATCCCCCCGAAACCCACCACCAGCCTGCTTCTGGACCCGCTCAATGGTCTATCCGCTCGAACTGCAATCGCGCATCGTCGGCTTCTCCAATAACACAGTTGCCCGCCGAAATCCTCATTCACATCTTGAAACACCTCCACTCGACTCGTGATGTCCTCAGTGCCGTTCGGGTCTCTCGCAAGTGGTGCGAGTGTTCCGTGGAACTGCTGTGGCATAAACCAGTATTTTCTAAGCACGAGACACTCAAGAAAATGTCAAGGCGTCTTGTCACGCCAGACCAGATGTTCACATATCCCCGCTTCATTCGTCGTTTAAACCTCTCCACCCTCAGTAGTTACGTCAAGGACGATATTTTGACCACATTCGCCTCGTGTGATCGTCTCGAACGCCTTACTCTCATCAACTGCGAGAACATCACAGGAAGTGCGCTTTCCCGCGTCCTTCCTTGTTTTCCGAATTTGGTTGCAGTTGACTTGACGAACGTAATCAATACCACCGATGAAGCTGTCGCTGGTCTCGCTCATGCCGCGAAGCGGTTGCAGGGCATAAACCTCACAGGCTGCAGTAAAGTTTCAGATGAAGGAGTATTAGCATTTGCTGAAAATTGTCCGATGCTTCGACGGGTCAAGTTGAGTGGCTTATCTTCATTAACGGATACATCCATTTCAGCCATTGCAAAATCTTGCCCACTTCTTCTGGAGATCGACCTTAATCATTGCTGTCTCATCACTGATGCCTCCCTCCGTGATATTTGGATCCATTCTACACATATGAGAGAGATGCGTGTCTCCCATTGTTCCCAGTTAACCGATGCGGCGTTCCCCGCATCCCCGCGGTCGGAAGGTTTATTCTACCCGGACTCACGCCACGCCTTTCCTTCCAACACCAATTCCAATGAAGCTTCCGAGTTACCGCCTCTTGTCCTTCCCCGTCCTCTGGAACATTTGCGGATGCTCGACCTAACCATGTGTTCACTTGTGACAGATGATGCTATTGAAGGCATCATCCATCATGCGCCGAAAATTCGCAACCTCGTTTTGTCCAAATGCTCCTTGTTGACTGATCGATCGGTCGAGAATATTTGTAGACTTGGGAGACATTTACACTATCTTCACCTTGGCCATGCAGTCAAGATCACGGATAGTTCGGTCCGTACTTTGGCTCGATCTTGTACTCGACTGAGATATGTCGACTTTGCGAGTAAGTATTGTTTTTTTATCTCTTTGTGTTCATAAGGCTTACCAGAACCAAGACTGCGTTCTTCTGACAGATATGTCCGTCTTCGAATTATCAGCCTTACCAAAGCTCCGCCGCATCGGCCTTGTGAGAGTGACTAATCTCACTGACGAGGCAATTTACGCACTTGGAGAGCGTCATACGTCATTAGAACGGATCCACTTATCATATTGTGACCAGATATCGGTTCCGGCGATACACTTCCTTCTACAGAAACTCGACAAACTCACACATTTGAGTTTGACTGGTGTACCTGCATTTCGTCAACCAGAACTGCAAAAATTTTGCCGTGATCCACCCAAGGTATGGACCATCTAAGACTGTCCCTGCTTTTGCTAAATCCCCGTAGGATTTTAATTCTACTCAACAATCCACCTTTTGTGTTTACTCTGGGAAGGGTATTTACCAGCTTCGAACCTACTTGAGTGCTCTCTGCGACCACATAACGGACCTGAATGCAACGGATGATACGGAGTATGAAGACGATGACGACGACGACGTGTACGTTGGAGAAGATACTCCTGAGCCTGACGACGGTGTCAACAACAGAGAAGAGGAAGAAATTTCTCGACGTCTGCACACTGAGTCTGCTATATCGGCCCGGGAATACCGGCAACCTGTCTACCTACCACTGTCTCATGAATTTGCATTCCGAAGAGACCGCCCAGTCATGAGCGTAACTATTCCTGCCAGCCATGGTTCTTCTTCACATCCGCCACCATCTGTCAACATCGAAGGTGCAACAAATCGATTGAACGCTCAAATTCTCGCTGCACAAACGTCAAGCAGGCGATCCCAAGCACATGGTCATCGTTCAATGGTGGACAGACTACCGGTTGTTGAGCTTTCAACGTCGCCGCCATTTGGCGAAGTATCCAATCGTAGCGCTACAATCAACCCAAATGGTGCTGGCTTCTTTCGCACGTATCATGCAGGTCCCTTGGGTGCCTTTCCTGTAGCTCAAGGTGCAATGACTCCGGACTATAATTTTGCTGAGATCGGACATGGACGAGGAACCCAATTGCTTCACCGACGTGTCGATGCTGAAGAGATCATCCATCAAGGGCATTCTCACCAACAGCACACATCTGGCAATCTAGTGTCGACCATAGAAGACGAAACGCAGACCCCGTCTTCTACAGAGATTCACACACCTATGCCATCGGATGCCGCTTGGCCTTATAGAGAGCCTCATGATTCCTCAATACCATCAAAGCAGCCTGTAAACGATGCCCAACAATCATGTCAAACGTCAAATAATTCTAGTGCTGATGGACGCGGAAGAAGTGTTAAGAGGAATATCCGCAATACACTACAGGCTGCAGAATCCTACGCAAGTTCTTTTCTATTTGGGAGATCTCCAAGCAGAGTTGGCGAACCGTCTGGATCAAGTCCTAATAGAGAAAGTGCAAGCGGAGTCAATGGGCGCGGGCGCTAGTGTTTCATTCTCTCCTGGTAGGGGAACATGTGAAGTTTTGAGTAATAAGGTTGTCCCGCCATTCACGTGTATATGTGTTTTTTGTGGTCCGCCTTAGGCGTGTATACAGTTCACAATGGTCAACCTCTGCATCCAGGGGACGTGTATATGTGTTGTATTGCATCGGTCAATGTTGAGTCAATTAGAAATTACCCATACATAACATCATTGTAGCTGTTTACGCATACGTTGTATATCTTTATAGTGCAATTACTACCAAGCTACCAATAATGCAGAGAGTAATCAGGACAGGGTTTACTAAGGACGCTAACCGTGCAATATTTTTCTGCGGACCTTGCACGTTAGCCTTATCAGCTTTTCTCACGAAGACGACCGCCATGGCTGCTGCAGGCACACTAACAGAACATCCATCGGTGCAGTCGAGCTGTTGGTTCGGGATAACCCAAGTTGCATTCTTTTCCTGCAAAATCCCATTTCCGACCCCGACTAGCGACTGCCCACCCCAAGCAATGTTATACTTCTCAGCCAAGCTGGAGGCTGACAAGTACTTGACCGTAATTCCGGTCTTATTCGTATTAGTGAAGGCACTTGCAGCAAGGGAAAACGTAGCGGTGGCGGCAGATGGATCGGGGAAATTTGAGACATTGCCATAGTTGAATAGCACGAACTGTTCGACGGATGAGCCTTTTGAGTCGTAGACAGCATACCCTGCCACCGTCGCCTTTTGATCGGTCTTGGATTTGGCAATATCTAGATCGACAACGATGCTGCCAACACCATCAGTGGTTTGCAATGCCTCAGCAGTGGCGATGAGCGCATAGTATGGGGGATTGGTTACCCAATCACCAGGATTGCCGTTAGGCCCATCTGGCGGGGAAAACAGATTGTAAGAAATACCACGTTCGCGAGTATGGAGGTATGCGGCGCTGTAACCAACCGCTGCCATCTGCAGAGCATAATCAATTGTCCAGAGTGAACCCACGGCGAATGTGTCCGAAATGGTCGGAACACCACCACACGATGCAGAGTTAAATTCGGACATGATCAGTTGAAGATGATTTGTCGAAGTGTTGGATTGCAACAAGGCAATAGCAGGCGATTGCCACGAGGTGAGCCCAACCACTTATAGATGAAGTCAGCACAGAGATAATACCATTCTCCGATGTAGGACACACCGTTTGCGTGTTGGATGTAATATGGCAACCCATACTGATGACTACCAAAGCAGTTGTTTTGAGGATAATGTTGCAAGCTAAAGATGAAGAAAGCTTCAACGACACTCCTTACACAGTTGTGATTGAATCCTTACGAAATGTATCTCAAAATTCCATTAAAGGAAGCCAAATATCCGCCTTCTAAGAGGGCATCAAGGTTCTTGAAGGAAAGAGGTCGGCATGGAAGTTAACGTTTGAGGACAAACGACACGTACCCAGGAACAACAAATTGTCGGACCACCAAGCTTTTTCAGGTCCAAGAGATTACCGGCAGACGTATTGGCTAAGCGATTAGAAACAGTTCTGAATTCCTGAACCAGAGCGGCTAGGACATCAGCGTTCTTCACTCAAATTCATATAAACTCACGTTGATGTAGATATCAATAGTGTAATTCTTGATATTTGGGCGCTGGTTATGGGCTGTATAAAGGTCGGGTTCCTGAAGGGAATGAGCCATGTAGAAGAGCGTCAAAGGTGGATACTAACGTTTCCCAGCAAAAGACCAGCAAGAGAATTTCCTAAGACCTGTTCAGCGCTACCTTTTGCTTATATGAGATCGAATAAGTTTGAGATCAAGGATATCACACTACCAGCTATGATTGTAGTATTGAGATCGTTAGGATCAAGTAGCGAAAGGCCTTGTAAGAAAGGGGAATATTTTCAGATACTCAACACTTGATTGCTGAGTTTAAGAACACACCAATGAGATATTCTGCCCCTCCGATATCATCAGCAACTTTTTTCATTACCTTCCAAAGCATTGGACCATAGTCTACAGGTTGATTGTTAGCATTGGCGGCAGTCGAGGTGGTTTGTAGCATCGGCGTCGCAAGCTCAGGTCTATAGATAGAACTGTCCATGGAATTTCCTCCAACGCGAAGCCGCAAGGGGATCTTTCCAGTCCGGTCATGGATGGCCGAAAGATAGTTGATCATTGTTGAAGGAATGGTCGAAGTGTCATTCCCAACTAAAAGAGAGGTTTAAGGAAGGGATAAGATGAAATGTGTCTCCCGCACAGTACTCATTCATGAAGCTGAGTTCGAGGCTAACCCCAAGAAAATTTGACTGCACAACATTATGACCAGGAGCGGTAGAAGGCACGGAGACCGGTATTGGATCAGCGAAGGCAAAGATGAACAGGCTTGCAATGAAAATCAGAGAACAAAAGCGACTGGCAGCAGTGGGCCTCTGAGGAGGTGAAGAATACATGACAATGATAGGCGTGGAAAAAACACGGTCTTATTATGCCAGACATATATGAGATAAGTATGTGGTTCAAACTCTCTTGATTTACTCTTGGAATGATGGGATGCGGCGGCCGTGAAGCCGAGATCAGAAAATCTTGAGAGATCACGCATGATTGATCAATGATCGGACATGCCAGGCCTATGCTGTTTCTCTCCAACGCTTCAGGCCCGTTTCCCGTTGGTGCAACAACCTTCGTCGCCAGGGTCCCGTCTCCTCGTCAAGTTGGCTCTTTCAGGCTACGAGACACTAATGAGCCTGCGCTCTCTCTCTCTGAGGTTGCATTTACTGCCTACTACCCGGCCGATATTTCCACATCATCGAAGAAGGGGCTCGATTGGGTGCTTCGGTGTGCTTAGGGTCATGAAACGCAAATAATATGTCTAATAGCCTATAGACCTTTGAACTATTCTTTACGGGGTTTTGTCAAGTTCACAGGCATGTAACTCAGCTCAAAGTTCCCTACCTGCCATCTAATCCGTTTCTAATAGGTATCTCTTTTTGGTTGCTTTGGCCTGTGTTCTATCTATTTGGAGCTTTAATCCAGGTCATTGTAATTTTATGCAATATTTCCATCAGAGTTAACCTCTCTCATCATTTACAGATTCCTGTCTATCCACATGCCCCACTTGCACGCCCAGAGGAGTCGAAAGACAAAGACGAGACTGAAACTAGCCAGTGGCCGCTTGTAATATTCTCCCATGGCCTGGGAGGCAGCCGTACGGCATACAGGTACGTGTTCTTGCATGCAGTTACTTTGTTCGATCAATAATACGTACCAATAGTCAAATATGCTCACGTCTAGCGTCCTCTGGGCGAGTTGTTCTTGCGATGGAGCATCGTGATGGGACTGGATGCGCGTGTATCACAAATGACCAACCTATTTACTACTATAAGGACCATGACGTCGTGTATGTACTTGTATCCACTTGTCTGCATCCGTCCTGATAATGTGCGAACAGCATCGATAACGTCAATAAGTCGGAAGAAATGGCACCCCTTCCACTCAGAGCTGACCAACTCGAGTTTCGCCGTGAGGAGATCTACACCGCATATCGATCTTTCTGCAATTTCTTGAAGGACGACCTTACCTCAGATTTAAGTACCATAGATAATCAGCCTATAGAACGATCAAGTTGGACATCTGTCTGCTTTGACAAGAATGTCACCCTCGCTGGCCACTCCTTCGGAGGGTGTACAGTGGTATGTGATCTTCGTCATTTGTGCCATGAATTGACCTCATGTTATCTTTTAGCTGTCCGTTCTCTCCTCCAACCCACCACCAGAATACCTGCATATACCAATTTCTCATGCTCTGGTTTTTGATCCATGGCTGGAGCCGCTACCTCTCCCTACACCTGTACGTGTATCACCATCGCACAATCCCATACAACTCATTGCACAGTCCGCCCCCCCTGCGAACCCCGATAATTCACCACGAGACAAATCTCAAGATGATCAGGCCGAGTGTGATGTCCGGTTACCACAGATGTTAGTTATCAATTCGGAGGTCTTTACGCTCTGGAAGGATCATTACATGAGACTTGAGAGTGTTGTCAAAGCTTGGGAGCCGCGAGGACACCTCCTGACCCTCGGCAAGTTTACCTTTCGAAAAGTGCTCCGCATTTGAGAATAAGCTATCATTATAGTGGCGTCTAGGCATGAGGCTTTTTCAGACTTCCCAAGCCTCCCTATCATTGGGTCATCCGCAGCCATCACCATATTGGACATCATTTCAAAACTGTCAATCGCATTCTTGAACGATGAGCTAGAGAAATTTATGAGTTCCGCTTCAACGAGAGAAATGGAGATCAAGGTCATAGGTAAACGGAAGGATGGCAGACCCAAAAGGAAACTGATTGGAGATGTTGGAGACATTATCGTCGCCTAGTTATTCATCTTTGCCCATGATGATGGTTGTGATTCCAAAAACTGGTCGAGAGTGGCGCCAAGCTGATTTGAATATATTTGAGTCGTTATAAAAGTGTTGCCATAACCAATTTGGGGCACCAAAATTTTTCGTGCATCAGAACATCGACACCAATTTCGTGTCGTAGTACACGTTTCACTGCTTGTATCCACTAGAAGTCAATTGTTTTTAGGTCTACTTGATATTTGGGTTACTCGACTTTGGCCTATGGGATTGCACAAAAATAAATAACTAGGCCAGATTGCACCTACTTTCTTTCATCCCTGCAAGGCCTACACATCCGACAGACAGATTATGCCGCGAAGGTCTCATAACTTCATATTATTGTTTTCAAAGAAGGGTTTGTGTAAAACCCATTTCGGACCGGAATCTCGTGCAGTGAATTTTTTTTCTATGTCGTATCTGTAGGATATAATTCTGATCATGTATATATAAAGATTAGTCCTGTTCTGACGCACGAACTGTCGCGAGCCAGTGTGTTCGGTCCAAAATGGGTTATGGCCAACACTTTTGAAAACAGCAATAAAGTACATCGAACCGCTTGCCAAACATCGGAGGTTTTCTCTTCCCTCCTTTCTTGCACAACATGGTTAATGTCCGAGCAGCAAGGGTAAGGGACTACCTTCTTTGTTTTAAACGCGCCGTTCAAATCTTCACTCAAGGTAGAAGACCTTATGGGTATGCAGTCCTGCAATCTACAAAATTTGCCGGAGAATTACACTATGAAATATTGTGTGTCTCCCATGGGACCCATATTGCAAACTTGTTAAACTTCCACGTACAGACCTGTACCATGCTATGAGCTGGCCTTCTCTGTCTTATGTCGCAGAAGATAGCAAAGGCAGGATCGTTGGATATATCCTTGCTAAAATGTACTTTCCCGACTTTACACCTTTCTCTGGCCTTGATGTGATGAGACGGACTGCAGGGAAGAAGAAACTCCGGAAGGCGAGCCACCTCACGGACACGTAACTTCAATATCGGTTCTGCGATCTTATCGGCGGTTAGGCCTCGCGAAGAAACTCATGATGCTGTCTCGTGCGTTCATATCATTGGACTTCCGTGTTATGATCAGGCCCAACTCATCTTCATTTTAATAGAGGATGCAATGGCATCTATATACAAGGCTGCTTACGTGTCGTTGCACGTTAGGAAGTCGAATCGAGCTGCCTTGGGCCTGTATAGAGACACTCTAGGTTTCGAACTGGAAAAAGTAGAGAAAGGTTACTGTGCGTCGTTTTTTCTTTACAAACTTGTGATTCTGCCGTGATTAATAACCTGAACAGATGCAGATGGAGAGGACGCCTATGCCATGCGCCTTCCCCTGAACGCCTCGACATGAATGTTTCCTGATGTCTTCGATGATATTAGAAGGGTGACTAAGGGTATATTAACAGATGTTTAGAGCTTCTTTTTCTCAGGGACTCCCATTCCAGTGATATGTATTCAAGGGCTGCCTCTTACGATCGCTGACCGGAGGCATTTCTTCTGGACTGTAAAGACTCTCGGATGATCTTGGCCGTAGCAAGACCAAGTTCGTAGTAACCATCATTGGTCTTTGCATCGAACATTCCAATATGTGCTTGTACTTCATCCAAGGCTTTGGTGTTTTTCGCCGGTGAGAAGTGAGCATATTGAGGCGAAGCTCGTTTAGGAAGAATTATAAACGTCTTGGCTGCACTAAATGGAGGAGCGGCTGGGATCATGGTATAGAATCTTCATTTCACGATGAGCAAAATCAGCTTCTCGCAAGCCCCAAAACTCACGCGTGGAACGCGACCCCCGCCTGCTTCTTCACAATCATCAAAGTTTCGATGCGTTTGACCAGCGCCGCCTCGTCCCACAGGTTCCCTATGTATTTCATGTGATCTTTTGCCCAAGTAAGGCCACTGCTAAGATGTTCCCTCTTGTAATACGCGCTTCCAGCTGCGGCACCAGCAAGAAGGGCCCCACCTGCTGCATATACTGCTGGTGCGGCCAATAAGGACCAACCAGATACTGGCGCAGATTGCGATGTTGACGTCGTGGCCCGGTTAGCACCCAGTCCCGCAAAGGCACCAAATACTGCAGAACCAATGGTTTGTGCAGCAGTTGCGTACTCTTTTGCCTTTGTTACGCCATTTTTGAAGACGTTCGGGTGAATTCCGAAATACTGTACATTGTGTAGATGCATTAGTGGAAAGAAGTCGAGGCGGATAGAAATATCATCTTGCAGGAGTGTCAAATGCTATGCAGGCAATAATCCTTGGCCACAAGGGGCAGTTTCTATCTGGTCGGGTGTTATAAAATTCAAGCAGTGTGTCGGCTATCAGTAGACCACCCATACTGTTTGTACGCGTGCAAAACGCATGCATTAGTTAGTTGGAATAGAGCAATGGATTCAGTAGTGTGTACCTATGTCCACAGAGCACGATGCTGGCTTTCCCGGATCCCCCACCCGAAGCAACTTCCTTTTCAACGGTTAGAGTAGTGAGCCACTCGGAAAAGCGGATCACAGCTTCGTTCTACATAGAGATTGGATAGGGAGTAGTAACTCGATGATGGACACACCAGTTTACCCTTCGTCTGCGCGAAAGCTAAGTCGACTCTGGAGAGTTAAAGTCGCGGTAGAGCCACGTACTTCATAAGCAGGAAATACGATGCATTCCACATTGACGTCGGATCTTGTAGACTCTGCAAGGATATGTTGAAGTCGATCAGGGAAATCACTGAATGTTCGGTCGTCCCCTTTGAAACCATGCACGAAGACAACGAGCAGTACCTCCTTTTCCTCCAAAGGGGCAGCACCGCTGCTCGAAGGGAGCGACGCTTCCATGGCGCCTACACTGAGCATGAAGGAGTACTGTACTTTTGGAAACTCTTTTGTAATTCAAATTACCTGTGCTCACAATTTCACGTGCCAATGCCAGGACCAATTCCAGGCAATGCAGTCATGTTGCTTCCAATAGCATTTCAGTAAGGAAATGGATGTCTCAACTCTGGCACATAATCTAGGCCTCAACAGACCCCTCGCAAGGGTTAAAGAGTCGTGAATCGATGGTCAGTTTGTATGACACAATGTACCTCACGATCACATTACCCTCGGTCACCAGAGACAAAAAGGACCAACAATGAACAACTACGGACTATAACCCTGACTTTGATATGGAGCTTGAGTCTGAAGAGGATATGAAGCACACTCAAGTAAGCTTGCTTGAGAAGTAGACTGAGATTGTCCCTGCGAGTAAGGTTGGGGTTGACTAGAAGCGGACTCTCTGCCATTCACCGCCGAAGATGACTGCAACATTTCAAAACGGAGCACATGTTCTGGAATTGCGTTGACTGCTGTCTTCGATAGTTGCGAAGGTGTGGAATAAGAGGTATGAAGTTTGGTACTGATGCGCATTTCAGACTTCGGTACAAAAGCGAGTGGCGTCGTAAGGCTACTTCGTCGGGGGGGAAGCGTTCCATACCATGCTTGCCGAACTGGCATAGGAGTTGTGCGCTCATTCATGACACCCGGGATGATGCTCAAAGTGGGCTGACCCTGATTATGTGATCCTCCTGGCGACGAGTGTTTGTGCTCATTAGTCTCTTCTTCGATATCCATGCTTTGAGTGAGTTCTTGTTCAACGAATTCCTGAGACCTCGACGAGTCAAGAGATTCTGACGATCCAGAAAACGAGTTCGAGGAAGTTGACAAATCTTGTGAGCTTGCAGGAGAATCATGGACAGACCACGAAGGGGATAAATTGGTGAAGCGAGACTGACTTGGTTCCTTGTTCACATTTATGGCCTGTGCTACAAGCGAGTCAAACGTTGGGGTAGGCGGATCAATCATCATTTCGTCGGTCTGGGATCTTATGGGAGATGAAAGTGACGCAAAAGTAGGTGGAGAATGCCTTTGGTGTGGAAATTCTAGATGGGTCTCGTCAATATTTGATGGCGAGACAATAAGCCTTTGTGAGTTAGAATTTGGAGGTGAATGCGACCTTTGCAAAGAATGACGAGCAAAGGACTCTGGATGCAACGGTTCATCATCGTATATAACAGCAGAAAGTGAAGTCGGGCTAGAGATTGGAGGCGAAGGAAGTGATGACAGGGGCGCGACTTCTCGGGATTTTTCTGCTCGTCAATATGCTGAGCTCATATTCCATCAACCTACAAGTAGGTGAACGCACCTCGAGCTCTTGTATTCTGGAATGTATTATGCGTTTCTGCAACATCGGACTGGGATAATAAGAAGTCAGGGAGACTCAAGCTCTCGCCTACACCCTCTTCTGCCCTTCTGAGCATTGATATATCCTGCCGCCTGATTGGGACAAAGGTTCGTACGTGATCGCTAAGGACATGTTGGACCAGATCTGGGTACGTGCTGAAAGTACATCGACACCATTTCCATCTACAGCCGTGGACTTCTGGAACGTCTTGGTTGGGTGAAGGAAAGGTTGACATCACATAAGTATAAGTAAGCCCTAGTGAGATATGAGTTTACCGGTATGATTTTGCAAATAAGGGCCTCACTGTATTTTAACGTGATTGGCAAGAAGTGAAAACTACGGGCCACGCGAAGGTCATTGTTTACCCATGCTTGTTGGCATTTTCTGTTTCACGTGATGTGACTGGTGGCGTCGATTAAGATTGGTCAGGCCTCCGGTGCCGACTATGTCGTCAAGAGCTCTCTTCAACAAATCTTTGGTGCTCACATATCTCGGGTTGCCAGATGACTACACTCCGTCACCCGAGTTTGAACCTATTCCATTCCTAGCCAAGCACCTTATGCAGCTTCCACCACATCTATCATTACACTTTAGCTACATCACATCGGCGAAAGAGAGGACTGCACTTCCTGCCCTTCGCAACCGTCGTTTCAAATATACCAAATCTAATCCTTCTCAGCTCCAATTTACCTTTGCCAAAGCCAAATGGCCAGATCTATGGCAAGGTCGCGAGCGAGCGGGCGTGCAAGAGGGTGAAGACGAAAAAGCTTGGGCTGAACATGAATTTCTTGAAGGAACCAAAAAACACGTTGGCAAGCTGGCCGGTTTATTAGGTGGCTATGAGGAAGAACGCGAAGCAGAACGTGTACGAATTCTGAGGAGAGAACGGGCGGTCGCAGCGCAGTTCGTCCCCGAAGAGGATGAAAGCAGTGACGAAGCGGAGGAAGCGGGCTCGATTGCGGAAGACGAGAGCCCTGAAGAAGCCAGGGTATGGTTTGAACGTTCTATCCGTGAGATGCTGATATATGGACGATTGGAGGCAAGAGCCCAAAGCTGTAGAACCATATTCAACCTAACTACTCTCTTTAGTCATTCGACTATGACAAGGTGGATTGGGATGAATCCTTGGATGAAGAAGATGAGAGAGAAGCCGAAGGGCGTTGGTTTGACGAAGATAACGAGTGATAGAATGCATTTGGATGTATGTACAGTATTCTAGTATGTATCATCGAAGAAAGTCGTGATCAAACTTCGTGTCACACCAAGTTTGTTTAAGACGGCGTGCAGCCCACCCTAAATGCCAAAACTTCTCTTATCTTCAGAACCTGCGACGACTGATAGATCTGTCGACACAGTTGGCTTGCTACAAGAAGCCGAAGCAACTGATGCCCCCGTCCCGTCCAAAAAGAAGAAAAAGCGGCGTCGCGAGGAGCAAGGAACCGATGTAGAGGTCGCAGAGCGAAGGAAAAAGAGAAAAAAGAAGAAGCAACACACCGTCGAAAAGGGGACCGAAGCGGTCCAGCTAGATAAGGCAGCGGTTAGCGAGGCACAACCTGGAGAACAGCAGAAAGAGAGGAACAAAGGAACCTCGTCCCAGGCCATTCAACCTCAAATCGATCCAGTTCTTGAAACACCTGAAGCACGCGATGCGGCTGCTGCCTTACTTTCTGCAATTGTTGCAGCAACCTCTGGGTCTCGAGATTCTAGTGCCTCTGAACGTGTACAACCGGAGGCTCAATACAATCATGGATCGACCCACCAGACTTCTCTCCTGGAATCTGAGCATTTCCCGTTTGCGCTTTACGGATACGGACAACTACCCTTCATTCCCCCTGTCCTGCCATCGCTCGCAACAGAGTCTTCGCTCTTTCCGACTGGAGCAAACCTTTCGCTTTCTGAGCTGAATTTTGGGTCAAATGATGATGTGCTACGCGCACTACAAGCATTAGATATGTCCAAGATTACAAGCGTACTGAGGAATATTAGCGAAGGGCCCGCAGGAGCTGATGATACTACAATGGCACAGGCTACCCCCAATGTCCAGGCTCCTCCACCACATGTCCAGCCACCTCTCATGCCCGCGCCTATCCTTGCAACAGGTCAAGTCCAGATTCCAATTCCAGACCACAAACGCATGCTCGACTTGCCCACATCCATTGTAGAGCAAGAAACCAATTCCAACCACGCTTACCTTCTGGCGAATAAGTGGTTAAGTGCGTCGAAACTAGCTGAACTTGTCAGGACTGAAGGCTAGTTTTTCTTTCTCATCTTCTGCCAGTGGACTCATATATGACTTAGGACTCATATATAAGAAAGGAAAGTTTTCTGCCTTCGAGGAAGAGCAATTGCAGGACGCGATCGAAAGATTCCGCACTGTAAGCCTCTCTCCATTGGTATAGCGCTACCGCCTCATTCACTGTTGTGTGGCAGTCACGGGGTCTTAATGAGGACCAGATCCAGGAGCTCATTTTCCCTCAGTCAGAGAAGACCAGAGATAATATCTTTTGGTCCGAATTGAGTCCGTTTATTCTTTCATCGGGTACTAAGCATTTTATGACACTTGTAAACGATTTAGCCTCTTCCGTACCATTACGCCCAATTATTGCTGTGTATCACCATGTAAGAAGGACTCATCACCCTCTCAAGAAACAGGGTGTATGGAATGCAGATGAGGACGTTGCTCTAGAAAAGTGAGAAAATATCTCGTCCTCTTTTTGAACTGACTCTACATGCCTTTCAGGGCTGTTATAGACCACGGACAGCAGTGGGAGAAAATTAGTCCCCTAGTTGGGCGCATGCCTTCGGATTGTCGGGACCGATATCGCAATCATATCGTCAATAGAAATGTTCGCGTGACTGGTGCGTTTGAAGTCTTTCAACTGAGCCTTTCCTTATTAACCTTATCCAGGTGTTTGGTCTAAGGAGGAAGAAGATCAACTCACTCGCATTGTGACGGATATGACTGTCAATCAGGGGAGAGACATCGATGGCGATGTTTTTTGGGGACGAGTAAGTGAGCTGATGGGCGGAAGGCGTGGCCGACAGCAGTGTAGAATCAAATGGTAAACCACTTTTTCGTGTATAAAAATTCGCTGCTAAAGGTAATTCAACAGGACGGATGCATTGTGCAAAAATGTTAAGACTGGTGGTCGAAAGGCACGGTGGAGTCCGCAAGATGCCTACATTCTCGTTCACAAGTAAGTACTCAATCTTATTTACACTCTAGTATCGTTATCAGACATACTTATTCTAGACTCACTACATTGGACGTGCGTGACGACACCGAGATTGATTGGAAACTGCTTGTAGATCCTGTATGGAATTTGTGGAGCCCTCACACTCTTCAACGCCGTTGGCTCACGATGAAGCGAGGAATCAAAGGATGGGAAGACATGACCCATCAAGGTAGGGAATAGATACTTGTGACGTCCTTGCTTCTCATTTCTATCTTCGGTCATCAGAAATCATGGACATACTGCGAGTCAGAAAAGCACATATTCCTCCCCTTCCTCTTTCCAGGAAAAAAAGGGAACGTAGAATTACCAGTGCCACTGCTGTGATCGAGGAAGCATTGGTACAATTTCCTCCTGACGGAATCACTGAATCTGAGCCTGTCCGCGGAGCATCCGTGTCTCAGTCAGCCGTCGCAGGTCCGTCAGAGCCAGGTTCCCGTACAGGGTCTAGTCCACTTGTTGCTGATGGAACATCGTCATCCTCTGATTCTGAATAGTATCATGGATGTATATGCACAATTCCTTGGCCAATGAGTTGTCCAAAATGTATCATCTTATCTGATACTATCAATTGTAGATATTGATTAAGGACCATTGACTTAACAAAGTACTATGTACATTTCATCTGTTATCCGCAGCTTTCGTATCCTTCGTAATAATTCCAGCTGGCTGGCTAACTGCAAACTTTAAATGAGATTCATGAGGAAGCCTCAAGGCATGCGTTGACACTTGCGAGTAATGAATCGGATGACACGGAGAATGCCACGCTGAAGTGGTGTGCGTTCTACGTCCCTGGCTCTATCAAGGCTGGCACTTGCAGCCGGAAATCACAGCAGAGTTGCTTGTTCCTTACCACCATGGGTGGTCGTCCTTTTGATGTCCAACGTCCTCGAACGGTATTCTTGTCATCTCGGATAACATGGACGCCTTCCTTAATTTTTGTGTTCGCCATCGTTTCTGTACTCATAATTTGGACCTCAGCAACGACGCTTCTAAATCCTCGTCAACATGTACCTTCAACAATTCATCAAGTACCTATCAATGCTCAAGAAATACTTGCACGATGCATGTCTCTCAAAATGACACCAGGCCCCTCTCGGGTTTTTCATTCTCGCGAAGTGTCAGACCGCTATGAACCGGGTACTAAAGCGACTTTTATCAAGAATGCAGTCATCTTCACAGGGGGGAAGAACGGCAGTGAAATCATCCATGGGAGTATTCTTATGGATAAAGGCATCATAAAAAGCATTGGAAAAGTTCCAGAACACCTCCATGAGACTGCTTTGCACGCCACGGTGGTGGACGCAAAGGGCGCATGGGTAACACCCGGCATAGGTATGGGCACCCGACCATTTCAGCAGAAGGCTGATGCAATGACTAGTGGATCTTCATTCTCATCTCGGCGTTCTTAGTGCGCCGATCATGGCTGGTCCGTTTTGTTTCTAAGGATCATCGGGTAAAGTGCTTAGTTTTTTGCCTCAGGTAGTGACGACTTGAACTCTGTCCATGGCCCTATTCTTCCTTGGCTACGAAGCATTGATGGATTTAACACTCACGATGATTCTTTTCAACTTTCGATTGCAGGAGGTGTCACCTCTGCTCAGGTGCTTCCGGGCAGCGGGAATGCAATCGGTATTCTTCTTGGAATATTACGAATTTAATTCCTCTGATGTCGTGTGCAGGGGGTCAAGCATTCATGATTAAGCTCCGCAAGACTTCTAAAGGCTCACCGTCGTCCATGGTCATAGAACCTCCTCATAGTCTAACAGGAAACCTGAAGAACGCTGAAGACCAAAATATTCGTTGGCGCTATTTGAAGTAGATCTGACAACTTCATGTCTTTCCTCCCTCATTGATCTATATCCTGCAGGCAAGCGTGTGGGGAGAATCTCCGCCGATATGGGACTCGAATGGACACGATGTGGGCTTTCAGATCTGCGTATGACGAGGCACGTAAGGTCAAGCTAGCTCAAGATGCATTTTGTGCCAAGGCCGAAGCTGGTCTTTGGGATAGCATCGACAGCGAATTTCCCGAGAGCCTTCAGTGGGAGGCTTTGGTCGACGTTCTTCGTGGTCGGGTCAAAGTAAGAAAATGTTTATACTTGAGCTGCATGTACTAATGACCTCGAAAAGATTTCGAATCACTGCTATGAGTCTGTGGACCTAGATAACATAGTTCGTGTAAGTGCCCTCATCTGATATATGTATTGCGATCCTTTTGACCAATCTTGTTACAGTTGAGCAATGAGTTTGAATTCCCAATTGCGTCTTTCCATCACGCGTCTGAAGCCTGGTTGGTTCCTGGCCTCTTGAAAAAAACATGGGGAGGTACTCCGGGAGTAGCTATGTTTGCAACTAATCACAGGTAAATTTTTCTTCAACAAATGTCGGATTTAGATGACACTCCTCACAAGGTACAAACGCGAAGCTTACAGAGGCTCTGAATTCGCACCCAGGATATTGGCTGATGAGGGTATACCTGTCATCATGAAGGTAATGACGCCCTCTTGCCACTTGAGCGACTCGGAAAACGTCTGAAAATAACTTCTAGTCAGACCACCCTGTTATCAACTCTCGATACCTACTTTACGAAGCTCAACAGGCCCATTACTTTGGCCTACCGGCAAATCTGTCTCTCGCATCAGTGACTTCCACTCCGGCGACCATCGCAGGGCTTTCTCATCGGATTGGCTTCTTGAGGGAGGGTGCCGATGCTGATGTGGTTATATGGGACTCACATCCACTTCGATTGGGTGCTACGCCTGTTAAAGTCTGGATAGATGGAATTCTGCAAATTCCAGTACCGTCGAAAACCGGCGAGCCATCCAATGTCGAAGTCGGGAAGGGCAAAACAGATGACGGGTGGAAGAAAGCACCTGAAGTGCCGAATTGGGACAAGGAACGTAAGAAGGCGCTTGAGTGGGACGGTCTCCCTCCGCTCCTTGAGAAGCCACAAAAGGACAGAGTCGTCTTTTCCAATGTCAGAAATGTTTGGACACGAGAATCGAATGGGAATGTGCGAGAAGAGTTTAGTGCTGCGAGTGATAGAGAATTTGGTGCGGTTGTAGTCGAGAATGGTCAGATGGTCTGCATCGGTCCTTCTTGTTCGACGACCTCTGGCGTCACGAAGGTTGTCGACCTACGCGGAGGTTCTATCGCACCTGGTCTTATGACATATGGATCACCTTTAGGACTGGAAGAGATTACAGCAGAGCCTTCGACAGGAGACGGGATTCCGTATGATGCATTCGCTCGTAACATACCTAGCATTCTCGATGACACCGGAGGAGTAGTGCGCGCTATGGATGCTCTGATGTTTGGGACTCGAGATGCTTTGTAAGTTCCCCGCGATCTCTGCATATCGGAATTGATTCTCTAACGACGACATGACAGAACAGCATATCGTTCAGGCATCGTATTAGCTACCTCTTCTCTATCGAAACCCTATTATGTGGATGGTACACCGGGACATATCATATCAGGCCTGTCAACCACGTTCCGCACAGGGTCCTTCCACGCTCTGGAGCGAGGGGCTGTCGTACAAGATATCACGGCATTGCACGTTCGTATCGGGCGAGTTCACCCGTTGTTAGGAAAAGGGGTCAGCGTAAGCACACAGATCGCCGCCCTTCGCCGACTCCTGTTTGGATGGGAGACAAAAGCTAAGGAGACCGGGTATTGGTTCAAGCAGGCCGCAGAGGTAAATGTCCATGGTCATTGCCGGCAGTCTTTCTGATACAAGTTAACCCAGGGCGTAGTTCCGCTAGTGATTGAGGTTCATAATGCCGATATTATGGCCACTCTGTTGATCGTGAAGATGGAGGTGGAAGATAGGATTGGTTCACGGATGAGAATGGTGTTTAGCGGCGCGACTGAAGCGCATCTACTTGCGAAAGAGATAGGTGACAGCTTTCATTAATCGACGAGTCAGAGATTAATTGAGTTTGCTATAGGAGAGGCTGATGTAGGCGTCATTCTGCGACCGGCAAGGCCGTTCCCGGCTACTTGGGACCAACGGCAGATGTAGGTTAACTTGTGGAATTAGTGAATCCGCTAACCATTCCTCTCGCTAGCTTGCCTGGTCCGCCATTGACTAATGATACGGCCCTGGTGAAGTTACTACAACATAGAGTGACAGTTGGACTGGGGGTGCAAGAATCCTGGGAAGCGCGCAATGGCCGCTTTGACATCCAATGGGTCAGTTACTTCTTACTATATCCAAGCCATTCTCACATCGCTTCCAAGGCTGTCCTTGAATCGAATGGAAAGATCGACCAGAGTCAGATGCGCACAATCGCGTATACGAACCTTCCAAAGCTCCTGGGAGTTCGGGAAATCGAGGATGACGGATTAGCTGTCGCGAGAGATATGGTTGCCTATGAAGGGGGTGGGGCATTTGACTTTTCTAGCAAGGTCGTTGCGATTATCTCTCCAGAACGCCAGCTGGTAGATTTGCTTTGAATGGTTAATAATAATACATGTGATATGGCTTCTGTAATCTATACATGTCCGTTTGATTTAGAATTGTTCCTGCTCCACAATGAAGCCAGCCCTCATGGGCTGAGTCATTTGGCTACTCCAAGAAGAGCGGCTCCTGTCTTGATCCCGCGTCCATTTGCCGCAGCCAGACTGATTCCGACACAACTGAGTAAAAACCCCGCGAACCTGAAAAAAAAGCAAGGAAATTTTCTTTTGCTAGACGGACAAAGCAGCTGATATCCGTACCTGAAAAAGGCAAGGCGGGATAGGGAACGCTCCTCGTGTGGAGTGCGAGAGGAGGCGAAGATGGAACGAAGGACAGCGGGTGTCACGGGTATGCGGCTGTGTGAGTCGGCTGGGGGCTGTTGCTGCAGGGGTGCTGGATGAGTAGGCCGCAGTGTGCGCGTCGATGTGGTGGAGGCTGAAGAAGACATTTTTGCGGGATGGTCACGGTCGCGTGATTTGCGCTCATGCAATGACCACTATGTACTGAGTTTTTCTGTCACCTCTGCTGGGCCGCACAGCCAACGTTTTGGTGTGTCTTTTGTTTCCGGTATGATGTGGGCTGACTGTGGATGGTCCCCCAAGTGAATATATATACTTATACATCGTGGCTCATTACAATGTACACTGAACATTTGGACACGACGGAAGATGGCTCGTCTTTTCATGAGGATATGATCAAGGTCGTCAACAGACTGCCGACCAAGGAGGAGCACCGTCGTGTCAAGCACCTTGTTCTTCAAAAACGAAACGAGCCGCCTATTCACGACGATGAACTTGCAAAATCCCTCAAAGCTTGTCCTCATCTTGAAACTGTCGTGTTGTCAGGAGTGCCTGACCTCACTGATAGAACGATGGTTCTCCTTGCGAAAGAGGCAATTAATCTCCAAAATGTTGATCTAACTGGGTGTGATCAAGTAACGGACGTTGGAGTTCTTGAGCTTGCAGCGAAATCCCTCCCATTGCAAAGTCTCCAATTGAACGGGGCTACTGGAATAACCGACACATCAGTGTCGGCTATCGCAAAGACGTGTTCGCGACTTGTCGAGCTCGAATTGTGCGACCTTGCGTTGCTCACACCCGTAGCCGTAAGAGACGTCTGGCTGTTCTCGAGGTAAGCCTATTGGCCTCCAACAGCTAATATCGCGCACACACACGTAACATCCGCGTAGGAAACTGCGCACGCTTAGGCTCGCACGCTGTCCTCTCCTTACGGACAAATCATTTCCTTCGGGACTGGGGGCCGACCTTCTCGAGGGGAGGGAGATTGGACACGAGAAGCCTTTGCCGCCGCGGCCCGTCACATGGCTTGATCAACTGCCGCCTCTCATCCTTTCTCATAGGGCGGAAAATCTACGGGTGCTGGATCTTACGTCTTGCAAAATCACAGACGAGGCGATTGAGGGGATCGTTGCTCATGCCCCGAAAATACAGAGCCTGATTCTTTCGGGCTGCACGATGCTCACAAACCGGGCGCTGGAGTCGATATCGAAGCTTGGGGAGCATATTGACGTGCTCATGCTGGCGCATGTGTCAAGCATTACGGACGCTGGAGTCGTCAAACTGGCTCGGGCTTGTTGGAACCTTCGGTGTGTGGACGTGGCATGTAAGTTTGACGTGGATAGTAGGGTCTATTTCTGCAACGACTTCTCACCCCCCCATGTGCTAGTTTGTCGTAATCTGACAGATATGTCTGTGTTTGAGCTTGCGTCGTTGAAGGGACTTCGGCGGCTCAGCTTGGTTCGAGTGCAGAAGCTTACAGACATTGCTATATTTGCGCTCGCAGAACAGGCGGAATGCTTGGAGCGCTTGCATCTCTCGTACTGCGATCGACTGTCCCTTGATGCGATACACAAGCTCCTGAGAAGTCGAAGAGGGCTGCAGCATCTGACTGCAACGGGAATACCCGCGTGTAGGAGAAGGGGAGTGGAGAGATTTTCGGATTCTCCGCCGACGGTAGGTCGGTCAGCGAGAGAGGAAGCTAGAGCTAACCACGACAGATAGACAGAAGACAGTGCTGCGTTCCGGGTGTTCAGCGGGGACAAGGTCGCTGCACTGCGGATATTTTTGGACAAAGAGGAGAGGCGGCGGCGGGAGGCCGAGGCGCAGAACATCCGTTTTGAAGCACGATCGGACGACAGGCTGGAGCTGTATTAGGGGGTTGCCATGTAGATTGCAATTTTGTCAGGATGAACGCTAGGAATGTATTGTAAACCTAAACAGTTGACGGGGAACATGCATGGTGGCGAGGACGAGCGTCTGAGACCGGGCGAGGGACGGAGGCGCACTTGTCTGAGATCAAAGTTATTATAGACTTGCCCAGTGCCACCACGCAGGCCTCTGCGTCTGGCCTGCATGGACTATCTCGTCGTCGCCCCGCCGCCCCTCTTTGGCCTCGACCACCGTCCCGGTTCGTCCGTGCCGCGAAGGCCAAATGGCCGAAGGATCCTGGCCCCGCTTCCCCCGGACGGCTCGCGCAAATTTGCGATAGGAGGCTTCCTTCCCCTGCCTTCCATCTCTGCCTCGCCCATCTCCACCCCGACGCCCTCGTCCTCGCCCCACGACGACCTCACCAAGGACTCGGACGAGTACACCACCGCGCCCAGCTCCCCTGCAGTCTCTTCCAGCTGTCACTCCAATCCTCCCACGTGGATCGCCACTCCCCCGACGCCACCGCCCAACATGGTTAAACGCTCTCTCACTTGTTTTCCACGCCCAGCTTCCCGTCTCTCGCCGTCCGTCTCTTTTCCAACCACGGCCCCGCCCCAGGACGACTACTTCATCAAACGCAGCAATTCTGTCCCAGAAATGCTCCATAGCCCTCCTCTTTTCGTCTCTGCCAAGGTCGCGTCCGACGACGCGTCGCAGGCTTCCCCGTCCCTGCGTCCCTCGCTTAGCCGTTCCCAGCCTTTCCACAGCACACACCAGAGTCCGCGTTTGATCGGAAGTTCGGAGCGGTTTCCCGGAGATTCCAGCGCTGAAGGCAGCTGGAGCGAGCCCGAGGACTCGAGGCAGTCTGACAAGGCAAAGGATGATATCAGGAGATATCATGCCCTCAAAGAACTCCTCGACACAGAGGTTGGATACCTATTAGACTTGAGGGCGTTGGTGACTGTACGTGTTTCTTTTTTTTTCGAATTTTGGCGACCCACACCGCTGTCAAGGTCTACCTTCGCATTATCCCCACCCTCGTTTCCCGTCCTGCCCCGTCCACGACTTTTGGACGCGCCTCTCAGTCTTTTGCATCCAGTCCTTGGGTCAACTCGCACAGTCATGTAGCTGCAGCCGCGGCTGCCTCTGTTTCCGATTCATGTGCCGCGAGCTCCTCGCAATCAAAAGATCCTCAAAAGACTGCCACACGCTACCTCTTCACCAGTCTCGAAGTCGAGATGCTCACTCGCAATGCTGAGGAGGTACTGCAGCTACATGAGCAGTTCATGCGAGAACTTCGCAAGGAACTCATCCCCCTTGGGTTTCATTTGGAAGCCTACAAGCGCTCCGACGACCCTGCCAAGACTCTTGCCCTGACTATGCAAAACACAGATGCCGTAATTCGCATTGTATCAACAAAGTTTGCCACAGAGGTGCGCCGTCATTCCTTTGACGTCTAAATTAAAAAGCTTATACTGTTATTAGGCTTCCCGTTTCGCATCTTATCAGACTTTTTGTGCCGGTCATTCCGAAGCTCTCGATCTCGTCAGGCTCAAGTCCAGCAAATCCGTGCAAACTTGCTCGCCGTCGGATGTCGATGTCGTAGTGGAGAGTGCTAGGTTGGCCATGAAGCATGTAGCAAGTGCCGTCGACGAAGCGCGTCATCGCCAAGACGTTGCAATGCGATCGGCGCTCATTGCTTCACGAATGACCCTCGGTAGCCCTGCCATGTCGTCTCTTTACCCGACTTTCAAGGCCTTGTCGCAACCCTTCCTTTCTTCTCTAGGCACCTGCCTTCTCGCGGGGTCTCTGGATGTCGTACATTATTCCGTAAAAACATCAGCCTCTAGCGTGGCTGTAAAATACTTGGGCGCTTTTCTATACCTCGGCGGATACCTCATTCTTGTCAAGGTCCCAAAAGGCAAAATCTACGAGCCCAGACACTGGTTTTCGCTTGCCGACTTTGATATCATCGATGTCGACGAGGCTGATGGTAAGTTTTAGTGTTTTTGAATATCAGTTTAGTTGTTGACGTATGGTTTAGCTATATTACCCTACTCCATACGCATCAGCTCCAAGGAGCACAGATTTGAAATGGCTACTGCTTGTCAGCGGGAAAAGGATGCTTGGCTCCGATCGATTCGAGAGTCTCGCAACCACAAGCCCCTTTGGATCAATGAACCTACTTCGAGCCTGCGATTTGACGGCAAGGGTGACCTCATACCATCTACTCTGGACGACGGCCCTTTTGAGCTGGTCAACGTCCTCCCGACGATCCAATCCATCCCCGAGCTCGCTGGCAACACTGAATATTTTGGTCTGGCGGATACTCTTATGATGGCATTTGGATCAGAGGCGAAACAGCGAAGACCATCCAAGCAAGAGTCTGACTTACTCAGTTACAGATCCACATCTGCATCGGCCAAGGGGATCTTTGCCCCCCTGTCGTCAGACTCTGAGATGATCGTCATCCGTCGATACTCTGCTTCTGCACGCTCGAGGGTCGACCAGGGTCTTCAAGACGTTATCTCGCAACTCTGTTTGACTGCTCGGTCTCACGCGACTCTCCAAGACGAGGAGCTCTTCCCTTCCCCTAAAGTTTCTCGCGGGGGTTTCGTTCGTTCGCAGTCCGCGTTGAGCATATCGGGGATGGCGGCCAAGAGTCGGTTGACTCGGCATGAAAGCGTCCATGTGCTCAGGCGGAGGAGTCTCGTCGAATGGCCCGACGGTATATCGAGTAAGAAGTCGTCCATTTCGTCTGGGCAGTCGTCAACCAGGAGGCAGTCGACGGCGCCTTGCATGTCCGACTCGGATGGTCCAAGGTCATCCTCTCCGCATTCGCACTCTGCCTCGTCGCCTTCCGCCTCCCTCTTATCCTCCTCGCACGCGTGTTCGTCACCCAAAGGCTCCGTCCGCAGCTCCTCCATCTTCTTCAGCTCCGCCGCCAAGCCCCCTCGCGAGACAAGCTGCGAACCCAAGTCGCCGATGAAGACCTCACGATCGCTCGTCAGTGGCGTTCGAGACCTCCTTTTTTCACCCTCACGCTCTTCTTCCGCTCTTTCGCTCGGACAATCCGACGAGTCGGATATGGATTTTTATGGAACCAAAAAACGGACGGTGGGTTCTCTCAGACGCTGGGCCAAGGGCTCCATTCACCGTCGAACCAGAAGCGCGCCTGAAGAGGAAAAATTCACCCTCCCGCATATACAAAAACTGCCCGCTTTGAGTATTTCCTCACTCGATCTGCCTGGACTGGATTTCGGATCAAAGATACCATTGTCTGACTGTCCCAAATCTTATGATGATCCCCCTCAGACTCCGGAACGTTTACAAGCTGAAAGATTACCCCTGCGACCGATACTCGTTCCTTCTGCCCGATGTCAATCACCTCTGCAAGTTGACAACTACAGCCCCAAGCATCTCTCTTTTCTACACCGTCTGAAAGCTTGATATTGTACATCTTTAGGATATGATTTTAACATACTCCCCCCCTTTTTTCTGTTCTTGACCCCCCTTCTTTCGCATTTGTACCAACAGAGCCCCGCACACATATACGATACCCACAATCCTATATCGTACAGCTCTTTTTTTAGTCACCCTTTTCAAAAGTTACGTAGCATATCGAAGAAAGAAAATGCATTTTTTTTGACCAGTTGCATTGGACCGAAACCGAGAAAAACATATTGTTTAGTAGATACAACGATGCGAGAGAAATTACAAGTATTACATATATACTATAGCAGCCTTAGTGTCCAGACTATCAGAATCGAGTACAATATAAAATGTACAGAGAACAAGAAACGGCCCGGTTCATTGTTATATTAGGCCATGGGCACGAAGTATAGCACCCCATCTGCCGAAGAATCAGCCAAGGTTACACTTCACGGCTGAGTACATACTCGTCTCTTTGCATTTCAACCTCTGCTAGCTTGAGCTTCAATTGCCTAAAAGTTAAACACATAAACAAGGGTTACGCTATAGTAAAAGCGGATCAAAACTTACGAATTCTCCTTCATCAACGAGTTGCGACCTTCCTTAGTCTGTTTCAGATCTTGTGACATTGCGACCCAGGCCTCATCGTCAGGGAGGTTCAGGTCGTTATACATTCCATCCAGCTCTTCGTTGAAAGCCTAAGTTTGTGCTGCTATGTTACAGGTTCGACAAGGACAAGAAAATACCCTTACCTCGTACATAATGTCCTTTTCGGCTGTCGCGTCTGCCAGGAGACTCTTTACAAGCTCTGTTTGACGTCTTGCGTTCTGAAGTTCAAGTTTGGCCTTGTCAAGCTCGCCCGATTTCTTCCAAGCCATCAACGCAATGCTTGAGTCAATTTATCAGTCGACTGACCTCTTTCAACTCGGCGCATATCTGTTTGATATTAAGCTGAAGCGTATCTTGGCTCGTTACCGCTCGCGCCAGAGTTTTGTCTGTTTCTGACGCCAGTGTTTCTATACTTCGCACTGTATCTGCAATGTCTGTTGATGTACTAGAGGAGACATGCGTCTTTGACGGAGTATCGAAGACGCTGTGTGGTCGGGAACGTGACATTCCATCGCCTTCTAGCTGTCGACGGCCTATTACTTGCCGCATCTCCTCTAGTCGTTCTTGGGCTGCCCTTGTCTAGTGATTATTATTTGTCAAAACAACTTAAGAACAAGAAACATGAGGACTGACTAGAGCCACTGATTGACGCTGGGGTGTCCGAAGCCCTTTTTCGGGAGACGATGGCCTGGAGTAAACACCATCTGTAGGGATGTATCCGGAACGTAAGTCATCCACCTGGAGTTTGATTCTCTTGATAGTTCTGCGCGACGACTCGATCTAGAGAGATATCAGTTCAATCTTTGTACGCAGCAAGAAAGATCAACATACATCCTGTATCGTGGTCTGAGACAACTGTATCATTCTGTCGGTCACTCCAGTGGTGCTAGTATCGGAATGGGTACTGCTCGACAATGCGTTCAGCTTTCGTTTTGATACCTGAGGTGAGACTCGTCGAGGCGAAACGACTTGGGATGAGTTGCGAGCAAGAGAAGAATTGCGGATAAACGTTCTCCGCATCGGAGTTGGCGAGGATATAACGCTCCCATTGTCACGAACCGACGATTTCTTCTTGATTGATAGAGGTTCAATTGTAGCAGCAGGTGATGGAGCAACAGATCCAGCCTTCGATGTAGATTCCCTATTTCCGGTTGGATAGAAGGGTTGCCGCTTGCTCCTTGGAATATTCGTTGACCCACGCGATAATCTCGTACTAGGGGCAGGAATAAGTGAGTCCGTGGAAGGTCGAGGATTAGGTTCTTCAATGGTGTCATCATCCGTAGAAGGAAGGGGTTGAGCAGGTGAAGTTCGTGCGGGAGGCAAAGGTGAAGGACTCCGAGGGCCCAATGGCCGTCGTTCGATATTATGCAAAGGTGGTGGTGAACGAGAGGGTCTGACTGGTGATTCCAAAGCCTTAGTAGGCGTGGTGGATTCTGGCCGAGGAGTTGCTGTTCTTTGACTGGCAGAATCGCGAGACGCGCGTGATGATGGCCGAACTGGTTGTGGGAGCTCTTCTAGAATAAAGTCAATCTTAGTCAAAGCGTAAAATGGAATATTCAGACCTTCATAGATTGTAGGCTCAATCGGTTCATCCAGGGGCAAAAGCGGCACCTCTTTTGTGTGCTGATTCTTGCTATTTCGACGTGCAAGCTCGAGTTGCAAAGCCAAATCTCTTTCAGAATCGTCAAGCTCCCTCGAATTTATGAAGAATACGTCGTCCTCGTCCTCGTCCTCGTTTTCACCATGATAATCGTCACGTTCTCTTGATGTCGACCTGGACTTGGTTGACGAGACCGGTCCTGCCAAGCGGCAACTTGGGGATTTTTCCGAGTCAGAGGTCGACCCACCTGGGGATTTACCTCTTTTAAGTAATTTTTTACCTCTTGAGGACCTGGATCCGAAGAACGAAGCATCGTCATCTATGACTGATGTGGCGGCAGTCGAAGTCGAGCGGTGGGAGAATTTAGTCAAGCTGTCCCCTGTGCTCGTAGTCTGTGTGTACATGGATGAGCGGCTGGTGGTCGACTTGGTGCGTTTGTGACCAGTGATAGAGCCTCCGAAGAAGTCTCCCATAGAAGATCCCGGTCGCGTGTTGAAGAGATTACGGGAAATAGCATCCAGGCCAAATATGTTGACTCTTGATCGAGCAGTAGGTGTGGATGGGCGAGAATTCCTGTCTGTACGAAATTCGAAGAAGCCAAATTGATGGACTAGGCAAAGAAGAGGTCAGAGCCCTTATATAAGAAGGCAATAGACTGACTAGTGTCAATGATGCGAGACGGCACCCTCTCAGTTTGAACAATGTCTTCCTCCGCATCGTCGTCCATACTTGATCTGACAGTGTATCTGCAGAGCTGCCCAGCGAGCGGTTGGATCCGTATACTGGCAAACGGCGCAACACCCAAGCCCAAAGGCAGCGCATCTGATGACCCCAGAGGATCGATGTGAACGACAATTTTTGTCTGTCCGATCGTGATCGTGTTAGACTACACTTCCTGCCGAAACCAACTACTCACTTTCTTCGCTTCTTGTAGAAAAGCTGTGCGCTGGTAAACGTTGAAGTACGTCCGTGCAATGGTGACTTTCCCCACTTTCGATTCGACTTCTTGTTCATCCGCTCGCAGAACAACTGACTGTCCTGCTCGCGACCGATATGTTGCCTGTACATACCACAGATTTTCAAGAAATCGTTGCTTATCTACTGTCGTCTGGGTAGGGTTCATATTGATGGGATGAGGTGGGTGAACCACCGACAGAGCACGGAAGGGGCGTCCCGACCAACGATCGCCTTGGTCCTGAGGTGGGGCTTCCAGATAGAAATGAAAGTCTAGACGAGAGAGCACGTTAATGGGTATCATAGATAGAGGGTTGAACGTACCAGCACCGCCAACGTCCGTCGCAACAATGCCAGTTACATCAACAACTCCTTTACAAGTCATCGTCTTCTTTTTTCCCCCTGGAGTCGCGCCGGTTTTGGTAATTTTGTCCAATTCGTCCAGCCCAGATAATGCTTGCCCAGATTTCTCACCGTTACCCGGCCGTTTGACGATGACGAGTTTGTCATCAAAAAGGAAGAGGGTACAATGGAGCGAAACTAGTCCTGTTGAAGAGGACGAAGATACAGGGGTGCTCGCATCGTTCAAGATGTCCTCGACATCGATGGAGTCGATGAAACGACGGGAATTGGAGAATAGATCTGGTGGGAATCCTTCAATGGATGAGGTCAAACAGTAGAATATTGCTGCTCTTTTCGTTTGTTCATCAGCTTCAGCAAGAGCAATTTTGCTTGCAATCTCATCAGCTTCCAGCAACTTGACCCGTTGTGGATCATCCACCGCCATATGTTTCAGCATTGTTCGAAATAAGAGGGTATATCTCGGAATGCGCTGAACTGGTTCCATAAGAAGCTCCCGGAGACCTACTCTGTTTCTTGGGTCTGCAGATTGGTATTTAATGTGCTGAAAATACATTGGATGAGAAGATTTTTGAGAGCGACACGGGATAGGATACTTACATCAATGAAAGATGCAAAACGAGAGGACCTCTTGGATATTTCCCGTTCGAAGATTAGCTGGGCGTCTTCGCGTTTGACATAATACTGTTTATACTGCTCAAATCCGCGTAATTCTCTGAAATGGCGTAACGCAACATCTCCCACGCCTCCGACAGTCCTTGGTCCATTAGGTCCTAACATTTTTTCCAAGTCGGTAAGAAAAGCTTCGTTAACGGGTATCAGGTTGTCAATATTTCCGAAGAGAGTGTTTGCTTCATATGTAGGGATTATTGCGGTGTCCTTGCTCCGGGCAAAGTTTCGCAGTGGGTCTGCGTAATCGTTTTTTAGGATCTGCAGTCGGCGGACGTAAGATCGTTCGCTTGTCACAAGTTCGTTGATGACAGAAGAAAGTGCAGTGGTATCGGTTAAATCACGCGTTCGTTGTGTTGCACGATCCTGTCGTAGTAGCAAAGGTTTAGCTCCCTAACGACGAAACACACCCACTGAAACACAGTATTCAAAGGGCTCACAGTTTCATTCACTCCAGACTCTTGACCTGATGACAGAGAGCCTGACGGAACGCCAGTTGCAAGTGGGTTGCCAAGCGAGAGGACAAGGTCTTGGATGTCTGTAAGTCAAAAATTAGACATCTTTTCTCCAGCAGTTTAGAAGGACATGCCATCTGGTAGTCTTTTACCATTCTCTGAGCCTTCAACCACGACTCCACAATAGAATACTCGTTTTGTGACACAAGGTCCTGAGGAGTCTTTCCTAGCTCTGCCTTTGGGAAGGTCGTCACCGCTGGCCAAAGGGACAACCTTGCGAGGGGAAGAGCCTAAGGCCATAGAGCTAAACCTTTGCCCTCGAGGTTTAGAAAGTCAGTAGAGCTTGACAATACGATTGTTCGAAAGATGGCACCGGTCAACGAACTCAGGCAGCGAGTTGTCACGTGGTCGCGTTCGCGACCGCGTCCGTCCAGGGCGGTGAATTTGTTGATAACCATTTGTGAAACCAAGTACTTGTATCATCCGCAACTTCCCATTGATCTTACCGTTGTTATCATGAGGCTGGGTCATGAATTCCCTTAATCGGAGAATGTGTGGAAACTGCGAGGCTGTACCAGAGTGATATGGTATGCTGACGGAGGACTTCGATCTCTTCTTTCGCCGCCATTTGTCCCATTGGACACCTGCTATGCCCTATACAGATCCAGTTGCACTCAAATGGTTTCAAAGCAAGAAAATGCCTTCGTCTCCTTCTACCGTGCCGTCTTTGCCTCCGGAGTCCTTGATCGCAATAGCTCGATTCATTGAATTCCCCCGGGACATCGTCAACTTCTTCCTGGCTGTATGTATTTCATGCGCTCGGACCCCCAGATTAATCATTTTTCTTCGTGGCACCAATTGTGTTAGTCCCGGAAAACTTACAGACTGCTGTTGCCTGTTCTCTATGCTTCCGTTGAATGCAAAACATATTTCCGTTGCAGAGAGCGTTTAACCTCCTTAATGACACACCCAGAACATGCCAAGCATATCAGAAAGCTCATCTTGCGACCTAATGATATCATGTCCTCGATGTACTACGCATGGTTTGATGCAGAAGGGCATGTATCTGAAGAAGTGATACAACTTGCACCTATGCTTACAGGCTTGGAGACCTTTATTTGGGATGGTGTGGAGCCTCCAGAAGAAAAGCTGTGGGTAGCACTGCGAAAGCAGTACGTTGTCCCCGTTCAAGAGTTGAAATCGGTACTAACTCGGGCAGTTGTCCTCGGTTGTGCTACATTGGGAGTACTGTAGGAGGATTACCCTTATCCGAAGACAGCGAGGTAAGCTGACACATAAATTGTGTCAATTCTGTACCAAACTTTATCTAGCTGTTCAATTTCAGTGATTTGAAAGGTTTCAGTTTGATCGTCAACTTTCGAACTCGTTTGTTTTTGAGTAAGCATCAAGTTTTATTATCAGTGAGCTCCTCTGATATCGGCTTCTTCAAAGATCCTGATAGCGTTCACAAATTTCCTGATGCACTATGGAATATGCTCCTGGATCGCTGCAGTGAACTGGAAGAACTCACTCTCGGGGGAGAACGGACAACGTATTATTCACCGCTATTCGATGTTCGACCCATCGTTCGCGCGCGATGGCCCAAATTACGTACCATGATCTTTGGTCATACATTGATGCAGGACAATTCTCCACCAGCAGTTCTCGATTGGGATGACATAGCGCAGGAAGAGTCCATGAAAGAGTTCAGTAACTTTATCTCCTGCCATCCTCTGCTTAAAAAGTTGCATATTCCCTATGATGCTAGGTTTCCGTCTCTAGAAATATCGAACTCGGACCTCATTATTACTGAGTTCAGCGGCACTCATTTCTATCTCGGCTATATTCTTCCTTTCAGCCGGCTCACAACACTCAGACTAAGTTCTGAGCGCCTTCAGACTTGGCGCCTCGTTGATCTCTTACCCTGCCTCCGCGACCTTCGTGATCTGTCAACACTTGAGCTTTGGATTGACATGTCCCACCGCGTCAGAGCCAGTACTCTGTATGGTCTCACTCCTGAAAAGAACGCCGCAGTCTTAGAGACCGACCATATAAGAGTCTTTCGTCCTCTGCTAACAGCTTGTGATAACCTTTTACATTTAAAACTAGTTTGCACCACAAAGAAGAAGTTTGGATTTCCAATGGTGGGTCCCAGTCTAACTTGGACCTAATCGTTCTTCGTTGACAGAACGCTGCAGAAGGATTTCTGGAAAGCAATTGAAAAAGGGCCTCGACTCCGATCGCTTGAGGTACAAAAGGTTTATACTATAAATGAGGAGAACATGGCCCGCAGTGCATTGCAAATCGTTCGTCGGGTTCCCACTCTTCAGGCAATCACGCTTGTATATGCAGAACAGCCATGGTCTAGTATCATTCCTATCAGGATCAAGCAAAAGGGTGTATATGACGTATGCACAGTTAGGGAGAACAAGTTTCTGCGCGTCACAGCTGAGGAAACTGGAAAAGGGTTTTTTAAACCATTTTCACGCCGTACGACAAGGATTTGTCATTCAAAAACATTCGCGCAGAGAGTGGGGCGCTTCATATCGTAGATTAGAATTTATATGTATCCTCAAGATTCCCGTTTGCTCTCCGTGCACTGTAAAATTCACTTGAGTCCGGTAAAATAACAGTCGATAAGAGTACACGCAAGCTGCCTTGTACGTACATGTTTTCTACGTTCCATTTGGTCCTTCGTTTCAATTCCTGTCATTTACGCAGAGGTCGAAATCTTACTACAGTCACTCAGATTGAAGTACCTGGACCAGTAATGGCCTCCTCAAGTCCCGCGAGGTCCCAAATCTCGCCGTTGAGTATCACCTTTCTTGGGACCGCATCTGCACAACCATCTTCTACGAGGAATCACTCGTCTCTCGCGCTGCATCTGGGTCGAGATATCTGGTTATTTGATTGTGGAGAAGCTACTCAACACCAGATACAGAAGAGCGCCGTCAAGATGGGGCGAATAGAAAAAATTTTCATCACACATACACATGGTAAGTTTCAGGCGACACACCTCCTGGTTGTATACTTCATGTCAGTGCACAGGAGACCACATATTTGGTCTGATCCCATTACTGGCAAGCTGTCTCAATGGCGCCGGGGGTACTGCTGATGGCCTGGAAGATATCAGATCTCGAATCGATACGGAGAAACCAGTCGGTGTTGTCACCATTGTCGATATCTGGACATTTCTAACTTGAAACAAAGCCCATTGAAATATACGGACCCCTCGGCACGCGTGCATACGTTCGAAACGGTATGGCATACACACATACCTTACTTGGTAGCCCCTACGTCGTTCATGAGTTGCGCATGCCGTCCGATCCTCAAACTGGGGATCATACAGCCTTGACGCATCTTTCGTGTGAGCTGTCAAATGGCAGAAACATTCCGCAAGTCGATGGCGTCTGGAATAACATATTTAAAGATGGTATGGTCTCAGTTTCTGCAGCTCCCATACATCACTCGGTTCCCTGTGTCGGATACGTCGTGACAGAGGCGCCTGTACCAGGTAAAATAGACCCAAAGCTTTACATTCCAGATCTCAAACGTACAAATACTCCTATTACGGCTATGCGGCGCCTTCAGCAAGGCGAGAGTATCGAACTCTCCGATGGAACTATCCTACAAGGTCCTCCCCGGAGGAAAGGCAGAAAAGTTGTCATTCTAGGTGACACGTTTGATCCATCACCAATTATACCACTTGCTATGGATGCAGATTTGCTAATCCACGAAGCCACAAATGCCCATCTACCAGGGATTGACCCGGAAACCAAGGACACTGACACGTACGAACTTGTAGAAGCAAGAGCGAGGTCAAGAGGTCATTCGACACCACAGATGGCTGGCGCGTTCGCTAAACGTGTAAATGCAAAGCGACTGCTCCTCAATCACTTTTCTGCGCGTTATTCAGGCGCTGAAACACAGGAAGCCGTTGAAATTATGGACGCCATTGGTGGCTTGGCTGCCAAGGAATTCGGACGAGAAGTTATGTGCGCGAGGGATTTGATGAGTAGTGAAGTGACATTTCCTACGAATGTCCAGTAATCTATCATACTAAGCAATATTAACTCATGCCTCGAAATTGTCTGTTATATGTCATCTGGAGGGTCAGATAAAGCGCTACTCGCATCGCTGGCCTCGCCTTCCTCGAGTTCTTCCCTCATTTTCTTTTTTGGTTTTGGATCCTCTTCCACTTCTCCCATTTCAATATCATCCTCATCTGCACCTATTCCTGATGCTTCCGTTGATTCAGGGGTTCCTTTGCCGTGTTCTCCCTCTTCCCGCTCATTCTGAGGAACTTCTGTTGGGATAGGAGGAACTGCCTCTGGAGAATCCTCGATTACGTCGGGTCCAGCACTATCGGGCGCCGGTGTGGGAACACGCGAGGTACCAATAGATGCCTCGTCTTTGTCTTTTCCCATGAAACGTAGGTAGTCAAGTTGAGCAATAATGGAATCCAACGATGATTTCTGGTCGAAGAGAGTTTGGTTGTGGGTTTCATGCTCTGTCCGTATCGCTGCCATATCACTTTCCAATGACTCAATAGAACTATGAGAATTCCTCTATTAGTTTGACATTCACAGTTACAAGAAGTGACATACTGTTCAAGCTCTTCTCGACTGGGAAGGGTGTTCACTTTCTCTGCTACCAGATCGTATTCTATTTTGCGTCGGCGGACTAGTTGAGCCTCTTCAAGTGCAGCTTTGAGTTGATCAATCTGATCTCTAAGAACAGCGTGCTCCCGTACTACACAGTAATAGTAAGCGTCTTTGGTTCTAATCCTCGAAGAATGGAAACTTACCAATTGTCTGTCGTTCTCGTTGGTATTCTTCCACCTGCCTAGCTTCTGCCTCACAAATCATCGCGCTCTTCTTCAGCGACAGCTGAAACGTGGCCAATTCCACCAGAAACGCTTCTCTAGCATCATTCAATGATTGGTCGACCGTGTTTCCGATAGTAGGGATGAGTGGTGCATGGGATAATGAGGTGTAATTATGGAATTTTTTTATTACGCGTTTAAGCGGTCTGTCATCGTTTGCAATCCGCGCGAGGATGACTTGATCTAGAGAAAGCCACTGTCAGTTCTTCTTCAGCTCTTTAACGGAATAGAGCTACAGGGCGGACACGCTACCTTCTTCTTCTGTAGTTAAAGGCGGGATGTAAGTACGGGAAGACGAGCTTTGAGAAGGTTCAATGGCCATTGATACAGGGAGATTGAACGAACTATTCGTAGAATTGAGTAGAATGACAAGAGAATGGTCTCACAGTATTTTGGGGAAAGTCAACGCGACTCTTGTTTCCATTTTTGGAAACTCGATGTTTTGCGCAATTGTTCATTACAGACTGAATGAAGCATGAAAATAGATTGTATGTCCAAATTAACAGTTCGGTATATAAGTATGGGTCGAAAAGTGTAGGGTATTCTGTCCGAATGAAAACGACGCCGAACCATGTGTTCCAACAGATAAAATAAGCCAGTATACCAAAGTGAAAAAAAATCTCAGCCCCATTCATCGGGTACGAATGGTGTGACAAGTTCATAAGTATCTTCATTGCCACCCCTCTTCTGTGGTTTATTTGAAAGTCCCATCACCCTCTTAAGCAGTCCGCGACGTTCTGAAGGATCTGGAGTGATATCCTCGTCCGGATAACACATCGTGATCATCTTGGCAAGCTTCCGATAATCACTGTGGCTGTCATTGATGTAACGGCGAGACTCTTCCAATGCCGCTTGCATGTACAATGCGAGGTTTGGGAAGGTTATAGGTAGAGTTGGGTATGGCACCGAGTCCGAGGCAGGGATAGTATACGTCCTAGAGAGTGGGGACTCAGCCGCATCTCGCAGAAGTATAGGTATATCTGCCAGGCGGTACGAAAAGGGGAGCTCATTCACGCTGCGATGGCGATTGCTTGATCGTGGAGGAGGATAATCGATCGTGAAATAAAAAATCGTGCGCCAAACAGGGGAAGCTTGATGAGGCTACGATAACATTTTGTTGAACAGGGAAAAATGAGGGAAAATGTGACAGTGATGTTGAGCAACTCACCTTGACAAATTGTACGACGGTACGGAGTTTCGGTATAGTCTTCAGGCTTGCAATGGCATCCAATGACGCTTCCACCCGTGTTCCACTCAAACTGGCCATGAGTTTAAGAAGATGTCTCCAGCTCGGACCCTGTAAATGTAGAGGTCGAGATTTACCGTATGGTAGTGAGATAATAGGAGGCATTTCTTCTTCCATCGGCACAAGCCGTGAAGACACCTTTGGTACCATGAAACCAACGGCTGCTGACAATCAGAAAAGGCCAAGATACAGGGAAATGACAACTCACACACACCAACAAAGAGTTCTTTGTTCACAAATGCATTGACGTTGATGGTAGAATTTACACCCGGCCTCGCAAAATGCAGATCACTCGAAGTACCATCTGGATTTGGAGAGGACTGACCGGAAGAATTCCGAGAGAGATGGCCTGTCGATGATCCAGCTCTAGAATCAACTTGAGAGGTAGTGGATGGGAGGCGATGCTGTATAGATGGGGATACCGAGGCCGACGATGATGGACGAGAAGATAGACGAGAAGATGGACGAGAAGATGGACTGTATACAGAGAACTGCGTAGGACTTTGAATCGATACGGAAGAATTGATAGTATGGCTTGTATTCTGTTTTATATTTTCTTCCGCAGCAGCGAAAGGCGTTTCGGTGTAGGAAGGAGGCAGTGGTCCTGAGGATGCGGCATCTGAAATTTCGTCGATTGCAGAAGCCGTACTGGACTCTCCAATGAATATAGGGTCAGAATGCTTCGAAATAGGTGTAGATTTGCCTTTGATGGAGCTGGATGGTGAACCTGCCGGTGTCTCAGCGTGGAATGAGTATTTTGGCAGACTCAATGTGTTTAATACAGGGTTGGGATATGCTCGTTTGACTTTTGGTGGAATTGGCGGTGGCATGTCGATTGAATTGTTGGACGGCAATTCATATAGTCCTTGGATGTGGCTTTGAGAACCTGAAGGCACTTGGTTGGGTGGTAACGCATCCGTGATTGGTTCAGGAGATCGTGTAAAACATGTCGTATCAGTCAAGGGGAGATTTACTCGAGAGACATTTTCGATTCGTGATACCATGCCCTCCTCATTGACGGTCGGCAGGTACGAAGAATCGCTCGATATCGAAGGAGAGGGAGCCCCATGCTCAATATGCGTTTCATGCGCTATGAGTGTATTTGGGTTACTATCATTGGCAGTGAGGGAAGATCCTGACACTTCCGGATCTGTAGGGGGCGTGTGTCCCCTTTCTCCAGTAAATGGGACAATCGTCTTGGAAACCGATATTGCAGCAGATGATTCGTGATCATTGCTGGTTGCGGATTGAGAAGATGCAGACTCCACCTTGAACGAAGCCGAATGTCCTCTCTCCAAGGCTGGCAAACGAGCGAGTGCTTCATCAGAGACTTCACCGTGGTGACCTAGTACTGTTTGACTGCTCGATGAACCTGAGAACTTGTCGAAATGAGAATGATCGGAATTTCTAGTCTCCAACATCGATGCCTCCAAAGCCTTGACTAAATCTTCTTCTTCTTGTAAAGCCAGTTTTTGACGCTGACTTTCTTCCTCATCACAAACAGATGCAGATAAAGCCATCGCCACAGCTATTTCACCTTCTCCAATCTGAGGTTCGGGTGATTCTGTAAGTCGGTCTAGAACTTGTGTCGAATGGCTTCCAGGCAGAAGAGATATAGGGACACCCAATAGACGACCATCTTCCTGAGATGAAACGGGAGTTAAGATAGGTCTTGGTGGGACGGGAGGGGGGGATACTGGTTTGCGAAAAGCGGCAGCAGTAAGTGATGGTGGTAAAGGCGGCCGGGGCGGAGGCGGGGTTGACGAAGGCACAGGAGGGGCCGGTCGAGGTTGGAATTCTTCTGTTCCAGTAAAAGCTGGGTATAGGGGTACGGTCGGTGATGAAGGGAGTGGTGGGGGTATGTTGTGTGCATTACGAATATCATCAGCTATGGACATCCGACGTGCACCTGCACGGAAGTTGGGTCGCGTAGTCGCCCTAGAAACCTGCCCTGGCATGAGGGACACTGGATGGCTTGGGACAGGTACCGTAGAGACGCGAAGCCTACTCTGGAGGTCATCACCACTGTTGTGGTAATTGTTCAATGTAGCTAGGAGATCTGTGAGTGGAGGGAAGTGGACTATGTCGCTACTCACTGGTATTCATGAATGAGTTGGAGAGCAATGCAATAGGTCAGGGCAGATTTCGGTCCCACCGCAATGGGATGAAATGCGGTGAAGAATACTTACACAACTGATATCAGGAATGCCAAAGGTTCTTGACTTGGATGGCTGGACAGATGTGCTTTGATCGTACCAGGACAACGTGGGTCCAGGTTTTCAACACAAGAGAATTTCCAAAATAGTGATTATTCTTGGTAGTGTTGCCGGAAAGCATGTCAAAGCCGATCTAAAGCAGATTGACAAGATCAATCCGAAGATCAAAAAAGGAGGACCTTGAGTACAGAAGTTTCAATCCCTCCATATATTGGAACTGTGTTAGGTAGGTATTGTGTCTCTATGGTAATAAGAGTAACAAGAAGGCCATTATTTTGTACAAGCTTGGCCCCAAAACATCTAATGCTTATCGATATCAAGATCCATCTCCACAGCGTTTGAAATAAAATCACTTGTGGAATTTACACGGGTCAGAACGGAACATAAACTTGAACATCTCAAGCATTTCCATCCATAGGAGGAGAAAGAACTGCGGAGTCTTGCTTGACGAAAACACATGCTCACAATGGAATGGATACGATAGATAAGTGAATACCTCCATTTGCTTGTCTGGAGATGCATATAAGTTTGGCCGTCATTGCATAGTCCCATACTGTTCGTAAATCGAAGTCCTCCGACTCTTTCCCATTACCCAGTCAACTCAGAGATCACGGCGGGCCTGACAACAGACAGATTCAGGCACGTGTGATGATGTGAGTAATAGATGTCCAATGTATGTGTTGGTAACTGATCCAGAGGATTGAGCACGAAGAGGCAAGACGAAGACTGTCAACGATGGCGGCCAATGCATCATACTGGTGTGCTCACAACCGTTACTTTCGAGTCGCATTAAAGTCCATCAAGATTCCAAATCTAGGTGCCTTGAAGCTGACTTGGCAGCTTTGTGCTTTCCGGCAACCCCTCGATGTCTGCGGGCAAAAATCGACAAATTATATTAAACATGATGGCACAGTGTATCTAACGTGTTACAATGCAGAACGGATAAAATGCTGAGATATTGTAAGTATGCTGGGTGTGAATGCGCGAATGCAATGTATGAATTGTATTAAACCGGTGAAATAAAAAAATCATGGGGCATGATGAAGACGAACTTGAGCAACAGTATGCAGGCATAATGAATATCATGAGGACTTGAGGGGTCATGAAGCTGTTTGAATAGCCGCAGAAGTAGTGGTGACCTTTGTAGCCCCGTGCCCTCCCTGTATTGTCGTCGTTTTGAATCCAAGTTGGCGCATCACAGCTATGTAAGAGACATCAGTTATCAGTCAAATCGGTTCTGACCCTGCAACGGACCTAGAAGATCAGCTTTTTGCAAGGGTTTTGAGAGAGAGGCGGTGAAGACATTGCTTGTATCATTCGGGTCAGTGCTGCTATATGCACTGACAGCGATGATAGGAGTGTTTGTATTTTTGTTGTTGGTACTCCGAATATATCGTGCAGCACCCTCGCCGTCCACTAGTCGCCGTTAGAAACCTCAATCAATACTCTGTCAAATCATTGACTTACAGACTGGCATTTGTAGATCCATTAGGATACAATCAAATTCTAGATGGAATTTCCAGTGAACAAACGGCCCACATAGCCGGAAATATCAAAGACTTACTGATATCCCCCATAGCTACACTGATAGCCTCCGACCCATCCGCAACAACAACGCATCGACACCCAAGACGGACAAGTAGAGTCTCAATAATCTTCGCAGTGATCGGGTTATCTTCTGCAAGCAGGCAAGTCACGACACGATCATTTGGATCAGGTCCCTTCCGTAAGTCGATCGAATGGACAGAAGACGGAGGAGTACTGTAATCATGAGGGCTTCCATGACTTCCATAGCTACCATGACCAGCAGAGGAGTTCCAGGCTTCCGATCCAGAACCATCTCCTGCACTCGAGACCGAAGCAGTGCGCAAGCGACTTATCGAGTTTCGCCGATCAACCCCCTCCTTCTGTTTGAAACGCTCAACTGCCCCGTATTCCGAAGGTTTACGGCTATGTGCACCGCTACCTGGAGTTAATGGTGGCAAGCTTGCCCGAGAAGGAGATGAAGCAACAGAAGAGACTGAGGTTGATGGTGATGGCGGATTTGTCGGAATAACTTTGCCAGGTTCTAGGGCAGTGACAACAGATGGAGGCTTCTTGATACGGGTAGAAATACTACGTTTGCGTTGATGGATCGTGAGAGGCGGTTCAGCAAGTGCTTGTGAAAGAGGCGCCATTTGGTCTGTCTTGAGTTTGCGAATGACATCATCATTAGCTTGCTTCAACACCGGTAGGTTCTTGAAACTGAACGAGCCAAAATCGTCGCTTGCAGGAGAGGAATTATCCTTGGTAGCAAGAGGAATAGGGACGGAAGCAATAGTTGACGGAACACCAACCGGGCTATCCAGGGTAGCTTGCCCAGTGATAGCAACCGGCTCATCGTCTTGGAACAACTGAGGAATGGCACCACGAGGATCAAAGTAATCAGTAGACTCGGGATCGGTGACCTGGGGAATGAAGGCAGCTTCCGACGTAGTGACTTTATCCCACTCAATGCTCGCGAAGAATGGGTGGGCCTTGACCTCATCAGCACCATTAGCGCCAAGGCGCTCGCTTGGATCGAGTGTCATCAGTCTTCTCATGAAATCTCGCGCCTCCTCTGAAAAGTCAATCCAGTCTTCATGCCACTCGATATGCCCAGACAAAATATTTTCAAAGACTTTCTCCGGGCTATCAGCATGGAAAGGAGGTATCCCGTAGAGAAACTCGTAAGTGATGACACCAAGCGCCCACTGTAAGGAATAATCAGATGAACAAACATATAGCTCACAAACCAAGTAAACCTACCCAATCAACTGCGGCGTCGTCTCCACGAAGTCCAAGAATTGTCTCAGGAGCGAGGTAATCAGGGGTCCCAACAACCTTCTGCTCTCCTGGTGGTGTGCCCCCATTTGAATGGGACAGAAGCTCATTAGTCAACTCAGTCGCAAACGACTGTAACGGGCTGTCGGTCGCCTTCATAGATCTCCGAGAATAGCGCCCAGATAATGATTCCGATCCACTAGACTCGACTTCATCTGCAGAAGGGTAAGGCGAGTTTGCTGTGCGAGAACCTGAATGCGTTCTCTGCGGGAAATACGAGCACCCCGACGCCGCCGATTCCGGATAAATCATCGGCGAGGACAGGTACGCCGAGTCCATGGACGGCGGGCGCGAGCGTGAGGAATATCGCGCCAACTGCCTACCTGTCTGATTGACCCGGGTTTGACGTCCGAGTAGACCAATCCTACTAAGACCGAAATCTGTCAGCTTCAAATGACCATGTTGATCAATCAGTAAATTGTCAGGTTTAAGGTCACTTGAAAGGGATAAATGAATAGTCTTTTCTCATGACAAGGAACTAGACGGCTTACCGATGGACAACCCCCCGTTGATGGAGGTACTCCAATCCAAGAACAACTTCGGCAATGTAATTTCTCGTCCATTCTTCCGGAAGACATCCAAGTGACTTTATGAGAGCCGCACAGTCGCCACCATTAAGGTATTCCATAACCAGGTATAAGTTCTCCTTACTTTGGAACGTAAAGTAAAGCTTGGCCACAAAAGGTGATTCTGCCTGTGTCATGAGAATCATGCGCTCTGCCTTGACGTTAGTAATCTGGTTCTTCGCAATCATGTCCGCCTTCTTCAAAACCTTGATAGCATAATAGTCACCGGTAACTTTCTTCTTAGCTAAGAAGACAGATCCAAAAGCGCCTTTTCTTCCCATTCATGCCAAATCTTCTCCGCGTAGCGGATAGTATTCTGCAATCGCACAACGTTGTCAATCTTTTGGCGCATGACCCGTTCAGCATCCTGTACAAGCTGACCAAGTGCAGCATCTTCTGTCGTGGGCTTACACCAGTTGCGAATCTGAGAAATCTTCCGTTCGGAACCAGGAGACAGCAGACGTTGGCGCTCAATCGGCTCTTTTGCTTCTTCCTCTTTAAGACTTGGTGTAGCGACTTCGGAGGCCACTTGGAGGATATCTTCAAGCTGGTCTAACAACCGCTTCTGAATCTTCTTCACGCCGAATCTTTGCATCTTATTAGCGCGGAACAGCTGCAGAGGCGACGAAACGATGGGCGATGCAGCTGGAATGAAGATTGGCATGCCACGGTACTCTGGAACAGAAGTCGGCGAGGCACGATCGACAGCAACACTGAGGTCTCGTATAGTATTTCGCAACTCAGAAATGGTTTCATTACATTCGACGATTTCTGCTTCCAGGCGGTGCGTCTCGGCGCACGTCTCGCTATGTTTCTCAAAGTACCATTGCGGGATCTGGCATTCACAGATGCGGCATAGAATGGGATCAACCATGATTGGGTAGGGAAAATTGAAGGGAGTCGTTGGTTCATTAAGAGCACTTTCACCTAGATTGGGAACATCAGATGACGCAGGTTCAGGTGCAAAGTCGTCTGGTTTGAGATTGAGTTGGAGCGAGTCGCTTTCGTACTGAGCAGGACCAATGGGCTTGACAACCCACATGGTATGTGAAGGCCGACCGTTTTCGCGATCGATCATCAACATCCCCTTACCCTCCATTGGCTGGAACAAGAAACCAGCACTGGAGTCTCGTTCCGAAACTGGTCCCACAGAAAGTCTGAACCGGGCCTCGACGGTGTGAGAATCATCTTTTAGAAGATGAGACGTAGCTTCTATGAAGACCTTGCAATCACTCGGTGCAAGCAAATCAGATATCCGCGCGCGCGTCTGAATCAACTCCTCAGGGTCAGTGCTAGAGATAAAGTGTGAGTACTTTTTTGAGCATATGTCAAGGTGGATCACAAGACGAACCCAACAACGACTCTCCATGCGTGATTGATCCAAAGGAGTTGGTCACCGTCAAGACTGAGTTCCATGACAATATTCTGATTATGTGCCGTTTCAGCCTGCAGTCTCAAACGCTCCGTTGCCAAGAACCTAGCAGGCTCCGTGTCCTTGGAGGGCGTGCCAACAGGAGGGATACTAGGAGTGTGGCGAGCGGAACTAGACGGCGAGTGATCCTTGTTTTCGTCGACCCGCGACCGGTGTATCGGAGCCGGAGGGTGGGGACTTTTTGGCTTCGCATCCTCGTCAGGATTGAGCCTAAAGCCCTCTAAATCCGAATCGGATCGCTTGGGCGGTGAGCGCGCGCCGACGGGTTCATCGACAGACTTGGTGACAAACATCAGAGGCTCGTCTTGCTCGTCGTCGTTGTCATCAAAGTTCCAGAACTGCTTCTCGGCTTCCCACCATTCGACGACACGACTGAGACTGGCCACAGCCAAGAGCACCTGGACGTACCAGTTCCGGCCGTGCCAGTCGGGGTGGTCGTCCCAGGCCTTGCCGATGCTCTGGACTCTCTGCACAAGGGACTCGCAGACTTTGGGCTGGGCAGTGAGTTGAGTCACGGACATATCGGTGATGTCGGTTGCAACGGCGATGATAGCGTACAAGGCAGTCATGATGGGGTCCACGGGGTCGTCGACGAGAATGCGAGAAGCGCGGCGGTTCGCAGAAGTGGGAGCGGAAGCAACGTACTCGGAAAAGCTTGCATGGGTCGACAGAGGCGGGAGCGGGGAGCGAGAGCGAGAGGTCGACCGAGAGCTTTGGCCGGAACGCGTTGTGTGCGGGACGATGTGGATAGTGCGGGAAAGTCGCCGAGATGCAGCCCCACCGGTGCCCCAAGATGTGGATGCGGAGTTTGGGTTTGTGGGTTTGCGTGTCAGGGAGGTCTCTGGCAGGAGAATGTTTGATGACGCGGGGCTGGGGGCGATAGCACTGGAAGAGACAGAGGAGCTGAGAGGCCTGTCCCACGGCGCAGTGTTCTGTCTGCGGAGAGTCGCAGGACTCATCTGTGAAGACGACGAAGAGGCTACGTTGAGCCCGGGAGACGAGGCATGGTGGGTCAGAGCTGGTGGATGGGGGAGCTTTTCGTCGACGAGATACACACGCTGGCGGGCATGGGCGCCGCACTCGACCTCTGCCTCGTACCCACCGTCTGAACTGTAGTCGTCGCTCTGAAAAGGCGATGCATGCTCGACGCCCTGGAGAGCGTCGCGGAGACGGTCTGGATCTGAAACGAGGGAGTCTCGACGAGCGTCTCTGCCTCGTTCGCGTTCAGTCTCGTAATCAGCCTCCCTCAGTCTCTCCTCGAAAAAAGCAGTGATGTTGTTGGTTACACGCTGGAGCTCCTTGTCGCACTCTGCCTTTGCGGCCTTGAGACGGCGGGTGACATGGCGCCTGACAAAAGGCATGGAGACGGTGTGCGAGCTGGTGGCGGCCGCGGTGTGCTGGGTCTGTGGAGGCGAGAGGACAGTGTCTGGGGAGAAAACGAGAGGACTGGGAGGAGGTCTGCGCTGGGCGAGGGGGTCGGACATGGAAGGGGGGATGGACGGGGACACAAGTATGTATGAAGGAAAAGTGGGGATTGTGGGGACGCTAGCGCGACATGAATGGGACGGGACGGAGCTGGGCACGAAAGGAGGTGAGATTGCAAGCAACAAGTTATAGATTATAATATCCTCCCATCACAATCAGTAACAACTCCCATCTCGCGCCCTCTGTCGCCCCGCGCGGCCATCTGCGCCCCCAGACACGTCGCAGCACCGTCGCCCCCGCCGCCCACAACCCCCATCCAGCCCCCTCTCCTTTGTCCCTCCGAGACACGCGCCAGCGTCGCTTTCTTTTTTTTTCCTGCCCGCCCGTCACAGGGTGCACCGGGTCCTGCCCGGAGCTATTTGCGTCTCGGCAACCCCCGGCGAAATTATCCAAGTCTCATCCTCTCGTCGAGATCCAATCAGGCGAAATGCTCAGCCTCTTCCGTCATGCCTCCCGTTGCTCGGTCTCGGCCGCGCGCCCAGCATTAGTCGCCCGCTATTCAGCAGGCCCATATGAGGAAGCCTCAGCACTCTTAGAGGCGCGGGAGCTCCTCGAACAAGAAGCCGACTCACAGCAGCAGCACGCGAGGGAGCTTGCGGGCGGTGGAAATCTCAGTTCGTCACTGCACACTCTCTCTTTCACGCGTCTGACCGCGTTGCTCCAGCTCCTATCGGGTCAATGCGCAAGCCTTCGAAATGGAAGCCCTTCCGGCACGAAGGCGTTCGTTTCTAGCACTACATATCACCCCCGTTGCTGACCGAGCGCATAGTATGTCCAACCGCACGACTTTACATACAAGGCCCGCGTAATCACTCCGCCAGCATACCAAACGCGCAAGGCGCAACAAGGCCCTCCGGCCCCCATTGCCCGCTACAATGACGTCTTTCACCAGTTGGACATCGACCCGCTAGACGTCGCCACGGAAGTCAATGTCATCTCCACCTACCTCTCCGAGATGGGCAAAATCTACCCTAGATATGTTACCGGCCTCACGTCAAAGAGCCAGCGCCGACTAGGCAAGGCAATCCGCAGAGCAAGGATGATGGGCGTCATCCCGATTTTGAGTAAAAGTCCATACTTTTATCACCATGCGAGAAAGGCAAAGTAGAACATTGCCGAATACATCACTTTTTGCTCGGGCTTTTCCTTCTTTCTGGTTTTGGGGGTCCTGCACGCGATCACGGTCAACGTCGCTCCAAGGTCACTTGCTCAAGTTGATTGGAGAAGGGTCATAAATGTTAAGAACTTTACACTCACGAGCTTCATCTCGATCTAGGAAATAAAGTAGAACCCCAACGCCCACATGAACTTTCGAAGCCCGCGATGAGAAGTCTTGTGTGCCCTCACATTCTCGTGTGTGACAGAACTATCTTAATTATCGCGCAAGACAACAAAGTTTTGGGTCCCTCACAAGATGGGAACCTGGCGCGGTTTTTAGAGGACGGGAATGTGTGTTCTCAGGCACCTGAGTCAAGGACACGTTACCAGTCTTGTGATGCATGACAAGGCCACGCCCCTGTGTGCAAGGCGAGGGAACGTGTTTCCATACTCGTTTCGAGTCTGATGGGAAAGAAAAATATAATTATGCTTACATAGCGAGTCTATGCTACAGCTCCGCAAGGAGCATAGTACCAAGATTTTGGACAACCTGGTCACCCATTGCCTTCTCCACCGCTTCTTCCAAGTGTCGTTTCGGATCCTGCTTGCCGACATGCCGTGTTTTGAGCTGGTCTGGAGTCAAAGTCGATTCTTCTTGCACAGATTTGTTGTAGGCCTCGGACAAGGTGAGCATCGACTGGAGAAGGAATCAGAATTAGGCATGTATTATTTTAGCGAGGGATAGGTACCTTGATCGCCTTTTCATTTGCCTCCTTATGTGCATGAAAGTCTCTGAGTTTGAGCCCCTCTGTCCAATTTCGTTTGTGGAGATTCATCAACATTGATTGTTCCAGTTCTGTCTTTCTATAGTTGACAGCGATCGAATAATAGTGTCGGTTCAGGCCGTGTATGAGGGCTTGGATAGAAGGTTTGTTGATATGGCCAATGTTGGACGTTGTTTGTCGTGGCTCGCGGCCGGAGATTACGGTATTGGGGTTGATAAGGCGGAAAGCATCAATGACGACTTTGCCCTTGACGGACTGTATTGGATCGATGACAACTGCGACTGAGCGAGAATTGAGGGATTCAAAGGACTGGACTGGATCAGCGGAGGCGCTCCGAAAGAGAACGCAAGCGCACCTGTTGTGTGTTGATGTCGACGCTTGAGAGCCAGCAGCCAAAGCCTGGATGTGAATGGTACCATCCGACGACCATCTCGGGGCTGTGGACGGGATGAGACGCGTCGAGTAAGCACGAGGGAGAGACGCACCGTCCCGTTTGCTTGAGCATGTCGACCATCTTTGTCTGGAATACGTGATCGACGGACTCGACGGTGACAGTGGTGCCAGACTGGGGCATGGCAAAGACGTCGATTACTTGGACGGTGTATTCGTCGACAAACTCGCCGAGCATGAGACCCATGACCTCCATGGGGACGCCTGCACGGCCGTGTTTGAGCATCTAGCAGGCTGAGCAGAGGCTGAAGGGGAGGAGAGAGGAGAACGGACCTTGAGGAGGGCCAAGGAGGAGATGTGGATGACCTCGCCACTAGAGACAGTGAGTGGTTAAAGAGCTGTGAATAGAATGCAGTACTTGTCTGGAGTGGGAGGGTCCGCACGGGGCGCGTGGAGGGCCTGCCTTGCCTGGGCCTGGGACATGATTGCCTCAAAGTCGTGGTCCATGGCGACGCGTAAGGGTGTTTGTGCGTGTTGTGGCAGAGCAGGAGAGCGTCGGCTCGGAGATGACGGGGCGGACATGCCCTCGAGCGAACTGTCGAATGCGCTCAACCCGTACGCCAACCAGCCACGGCCGCGCCCCGCCTATGCGCCCGTGCACTACGGCCCACACCGCAGCGAACTCGAGCTCGCCGTCTCAGAGCCCCCGCCCCCGCCCCCCGCCCCGCCCCAGCCCAATCCAGCCAGCATCCACGCCGTCCACGAGCTCCTGCGCCTCGTCGCCTCCACCCGCGATGCCCAGGACGCCGAGCGCATCCGCCGTCTCCAGTGGGAGCGCCAGCAGGAGGCCAAGTACGCCCAGCAGCACGCAGAGATGGAACGCAAACTCCAGCAGCTCACCCAGGAAGTCATCACCCTTCGCGCCTCCAACGCCACCCGCCCGTCTTCTCCCACCGCCTCGGGCCTGCTGACCCCACAGCAGATCATGTCCCCCCAGCAGCTCCCCCAGCTCGCAACCCCCGTCTCCCCCGTCTCCCAGCACTCGTCCTATCCATATCCTGCCTTTGTCCAGGGCTCCTCGAATGGCTTCCCAGAGCCCTCTGTCTTGCAGACTCCAATTTCTGCTGTTACGCCTTCGCCTTCCCCACATCTCAATTTTGTACACCCACGCCAGGACCCCCACAGCCTCTCCGTCCCCCCTAGCCACGGCATCAAGAGACAAAGCTCTGAACTTTCCAGCGACGGTGAGACAAGCGCCTCTGAGAGCTCGTCCACCAGCACCCACCGCGTCAAGCGCATCAACCATCACGATACACGTTGTCTGACTGTTCATGTATGTCTTGACGCTCTTTCCTCCTTCCTTCTCTCACTGTGCCTCACAGCACGCAATGCGTGCGCACATCTTGTCCATGATGAAGATTGATAGCGGCAAAGAACTGCCTGACAGCCACATCGAGGGCGTAACTCTAGCGCCCGACGACCCTGTGCGGTTCGTCTGGGACAAGACAACGAAACAATCCGTGCACAACACCCGCATGAAATCACGTATCCTCGCGGACATCAAGGAGAATCGCAAAAAGTACAAATATGTCCCTGACAAGGACTTTGGCAAGAAAAATCTCGAGTCGTGTTTCGAGGCGTGCTTCGTCACCCTCAGGCAAAAATTCAAAGCTCAACACAACCCGGACGACGCACAACGGTACAAGAAACGTGAGGACATTAAAGCTCGCCGAGCGAGACATGTGTCACGCAAGAAGCTGGTAAGCCGCAACGTCTGCCTTGCTATCGTGGACTAAGAACTACTAGAAACTCAACAACCGCGCTGAAGCGCGGATGAAACTCGAAGCCCTCGAACATGTTATATTTGACGGTGCATTACAATTGGAGTGCATGTCCTCTGACGACTCGGAAGACGACAACGGTTCACGAATACCGGGGACGCTGTATACTCGCAGCCATCAGTGGCGGAGCTCGCGGCTGAAGCGCTTCTACGAAATCCTAGATAAGGAGGAAAAGCAAGACAAATCCTCGATGCCGAAACGAGGGCTAGGGAAGAAGGAACGCTGTGTTGGGACTCCAAAGGATTTCGCGCTCCCACCGAAACGTGTGGCCACCTGGATGATTAGCAAACGCTGGATAAAGGCTTCCCAGGCCAAGTACCCGGATCTCTCGACCGTCCTAGCAAAACGCATTGATAACCCGCCTGGGTTTGACTGGGAAGGTTTTGACGTACTTGGGGAGGAAAGCGATGAATGATGATGAATTTAAAACGTCAGACAGTGAGAATTCGATGATGAGCTACGCATTAGTTTAATGGCTCTCATGTGTGGATGTAACTTCTTGAGGTGGACCATTTGTACATAGAGTCGGCCCGGGTGTCATGCACAAACCCATCAGTCGAAACGCGCGTTTGCCGCGCTCTGTTAGTTATGACTTCACCCAATGCTACACTTTCTGAACCCTTGAATCCACACCAGCATGACAGCTCATGCAAGTCCCGCTCGCAACGTCTTTGGATACCCTTGACACTAATCGAACCAGACCGCAGGCGGGTACATGACTTTCTCCAACTCCACGACCAGGTCCAGGTACGAACGAACCCCAAACACAGAGGGATCCACGACTGACTACCCCAAGACGAGCGTAGCCCTCCTCGACTCGCTCGAGTCGTTCCTGTCTACATTCAAGAAAGACCTCTCAGCGGTATCCGGCCAGATCTCGGAGCTGCAGGACAGGAGCAAAGCAATCGAGAACAGGCTCACGACGCGCAGGGCGAGTTTGGTCCAGGATTCCTGTTCCCCGTATGCGCCTAATCCGTGTCCCACCCACCCAGAAAATCGAGAAGACGCTGTCTGGTCTCCTTTCGGACATCACGATACCCCCTGCGCTGGCAACGCTGATCTTGGATTCGTCTGTGCGCGAGCCCTGGATAGAGGGGATCGACGATTTCGAGCGGCGGCTGGTGACGATTAAAGCGCGCTCGCGGGTCAAGGCTGCGCGCGATCTAGGGGAGGTTGCTGAAGGCTTGCGGATAGTGGTACGCCTGCCCCCCCCTTTATCATTTGCGTACTCCCATCCGAATGCACGTCATAGGCAGCTACGAAGATACGCGCGTTCTTCCTTGCGCTGTTCCAGCCTATCCGCGGGAATGTCACCACGAACATGCAAGTCATACAGACCTCTGTGCTCTTAAAGTACAACGGGCTCTATGCGTTTCTGCAACGGCAGGCACCGGATGTCGCGCATGAGATACAGAGGTCGTACGTCGCCGCCGCGCGTGTATACTACGAGACTGGTTTTCGGAGGTATATTCGAAGTTTGACGTGGATAAAGGTGCGTGGCTGGGTCGCATGCTACTCTGGAACTTTTGCCGACCAAAGATCGACGACCGGGTCGGATTATGGCGGCCAACGTGCCGCGTCTGCTGGCATCATGGGTGCCCTCCTCGCTGCCGAGGCAGCGAACAAGGAAGAACAAGCCAGCACAGACGCGCTGTGGAAACAAGTCATGGATCCCGTCATGGCATACTGCGAGGCAAGTCACTCCTTCTCCTTCTCCGCATACAAAAGTATCGTATCGCTCATCACCGCCGACCGCACCAGTCGTTCCTCAAGTCCGTCCTCGACCCACTGCCTCCAGCCGTTCCTCTCCTCACGATGATCCGTCTAATGGAAGACGTCGTCGTCGAGGTGCAAAAACGCATTTGCCCCCCGGTGGAATCTTATGTTTTTCGCCTCAGATTACAGATGTGGCCCGTGTTCCAAAAGGTGATGGCAGAGAACGCGGAAGCTCTGAAGAAGCTCGCCGAGGGCGGCGGCTCGGGGTACTTCAACCGCGCCGTCACTACAACCGACGCAAGCGTCTCGAGTGCAAGTCCTACAGTTGCTTTTTTTTCGAATGTATATATTCATGAAACGCTTGCAGATCTGTAAACGCTACATCGTCATGTTCACCTCGTTCATCCATTTGACAGAACAGGAGGAAGAGACCATGATTTTCGCAAAGTAGGCATTCGTCATTTTTGAATTGGTACCGAAATTGAAAAGGGGGCTTGCACAGTCTCCTTCGTTTACGACAAGAATTAACAAAGTTGGTCTTGCGACACACGAGTTCTATCAGTGATGTCGTGAAAAAAGTCACGGCTTTATCGTCAATCTACGAATCAATTCTACAGGGGTTGAGTGTACGTTCTTGAGCAATGCTGCATACTCTACTCTATCAGTCCAATGACTCTTCATTTATAGAAAGACACCTTGTCGGCCCACCCAAAGTCACAGCAAGAGATTGCCTATTGGGCAAATTTGCACGAGGAAGCAAAGCGGAAAATCGTGTCTGCCAGTCGACAACCGCGGCGATAGGCATTGCGTCCGACAAACTGGGAGATTGTTGCAACCATGTTGTTCTTACATACAGACAGATTACATATCAGAGATATCCATGAGTATAAGGGGGATAAACCAAAGCGAGTCCATGTTCTTCTAATAAAGACCTTCCACACACGCCGCTATGGCTTGTAGGGGGGCACACTATTGGCAGAGTCAGAATTGAATTTAAAAGATAAGGATGGAGTGCCCACTGTGAATTTGGTCTTGGTAGTGCTGGAAAGGACGCCTTGAGGAGGCTCCCGTTCTGTTTCCCACCGATACCTAGTTTATTTAGCACGTCCCGAACTTCGCCAGCTCCGCGTGCCGAACGATGCTTCTGGTTTCTTGATCTTGAACGAGTTTGCGTGAGTCTGAGAATACCCCCCTCCATCGTAGAAGAAGCGTGTTCAAGGGTCGATATCGAAGCTGGTCGCGCCAGTGCTGGGTTCGACATGCTGTTCCGGCCTTCAAGAGCACCTCTCAGGTCCGCAACCCCTACCCCTCGGGTTGAACGCGCCAGACTTTGTTGTGATATATTTTCATTATGCATGAGGGCCGGGGAAATCTTGAGAAGAGGAGCAAGCCCGTCTCCCCGAAGTGTGTTGTCGAACGAAGACGACCGCTCGACTGCTGTCGCTAGATTTGAACGAAAACCGCTCGGAAAATAGGACGGCACTCACAACTCTTCAGTGCTTCGTCGGGTGTCCACGGCGACGTAAATCTTCGGAAAAGGCTCTCTCGATCCAAACCGGTCGCTTCATGAACAGAAGGACTGTTTGTCAGAATATTTATAGCGGCATCAAGATTGACGCCTTTCCGTTCAACGTTTGGATCTAGAGTTGGAGGGAACTCTAGAGGATTGCGAGGGTGGAGATGGGCTGTGAGATTGTTGCGTTGAGTTGGTGGCAAGATCTTCGGTGTTGATGATAGCGCCTGCAAAAACTTCAGAACTTATGGACACGAAATTAAGAGCATCACGAACATTTTGTGCTAACTGTACTAGTTCTGCAGCATTCCATACTAATCCAAGGACCAACCACACTCGAGCAATGACTTCGTTAATTGCATCAACGCGTTGAATCACATTGATATTGGCAGAATTCGTCACGACTGAATTCAACGCAACCAACATTGGGACACCCGTCAATAACCCCCGGACAGGAAATTCCTCGTGTATCGTTGTAAGAACGTCGAGAATGAGAGCGTAATCTGATAGGCATGCTGACGCCGAAGCAAGCGTTGACGAACTCTGCTCCAGTAACCGTTGCACAGCCGAAGCCTTCCTCTCCCTCGGACTTCGTTGCATTGAAACCGAGCGCCGTCCATTCACGTGTATTTGAAATTCGAGATTCGCCACTTCACCTTCATCTTGTGATTCTTGAGTCTCCTTGGGTTGTGAAGGGTCGTCCAGAGTCAAATGAGACGGGGACCTGGAGGAACTTGAAACGAGCCCCAGAGAAGAAGAAGTAGCGAGAATGTAGAGATACGCGTGGATAGCGTGAAGGAACTTTGTACCATGGTTTCCATAATGAAGCAAGATGTTTAGCTTTACGGCATGGGTTAACGGTCCAGGGGCAATGCCATTTAATCGTTTACCGCCTTCCCCGTTATTGTCACCATGTTTGGGCATTTCTTTTGCAAGATAGAACATCAGAACATCAGCATAATCTGACCGTACGGCATAATCGCCATCGCAGAGCAGGCTGATGGTATCTTGCCACACGTCTGGTGATATTGGCGTTCTTCTTGATACACGCCCATGGGCGACTTCCTGCTTAAAGGCTTCGGCAGGTGTAGATCCATGAGCAAGGCAAGCTACATCTGGCTTTTCCACTGAATTACCCATGTCTGCGGCCTGAATGAGGCCAAAAAGTGCGGCAAGCAAACACCGTACTGCCTGTGTTCTGCTAACCGCCGAACCAGACCTTGCCTGGCTTACAACTCCACGAGCTTCTACGACTGTGATGTGGTGAATTATTTCACCCTAACTTTGCCTCAGTACGGTTCAATCATCGTTGCTGGATACTCACAGCAAGGTCTTGAATCTGGTCTGAATAGTAGACATGGCGTCCAAGGGAAGACAAACAATTGATTAACCTCGGAAGGACGGAATCATTTGGATCAGTCTCTACACGGCGGAGGAGTAAAGCTACAAGGCTTGAAGTGATGTCCGATGTGGACAAATTCACCAATGGAACCGATGAATTGAAGATCGTGGTTGCCATTTCTGCGACAGTGGGATGATAATTGACAGCTGACGGAACGTCGTGAATTTTGCAAAGACGCTCGACCAGCCAAGTTGGTACGGCAAACCTATACTGATATTGAGCCCACTCGGCCATCTTCTGTGATACCCAACAACAATGGGGGACGTCACTCCAGGCCTGGGCATCGTTGATGCTATCGAAAGCTGAGTGCATGACGAATCCTAACTGTACACCGTTGGCACGACCAGCCAATGAGTGTAGTGCACTTAATGCAGCACTTGAAACATCCGCCATGGACGGTCCCTTGTCTCCATCGATATGTAGATGAATCGAGGCGGCGCGTCGCTCAATTGCAGGTCGGGCTCGGAACTCCGCTAGATATGGAGACGACGGCGTTTCCTTTGCGGCAATAGCCCTGTCAGTGGTCGATTGCGATGAGAAAGAGAAATAAGTCTGTGTGATCAACGGCTTACTGTTGATCCAAGTCATCTATCCTATTTTCAAAGAGGGTGACGAGAATGGGTCGCATCATTATAGATACTTGTGTTTTGAACTGGGTAGGATCATGATACAGTGCCTCTGAATTCAAAGCGCCAAAGAGAGCAGCGAAACCAATCAAGCGCGTGCTAGAGAGAGTCTCAATTAAGGTCTTGCAGAAATATCATAGTGTATCTGACCGGTTTCGAACTTCGTGGTCAGCCAAGATAGAACGACTCAAGGCTGAAAAACGGCTGAGGGCTGATAGATAATCCTTGGTTAGGGCGTTGTCAGTCCCAACTAGGTGGCCATCTGTATACAGAGTCCAAGACGTGAACTGGGGATATGGATCAGAATGAAAAGTAGCATCGCTAGTGGACACATACAACGCTAGCTGCTCTTGCGACAACCTCCAAGTCGGTTGGAACCGCTTCCATCGTCACATCTACACATGCTACGAGTGACGGGGATAGAAGAGCTATGTCCCGACGACACTCGGTGGCGAGCGTATCGTTCCATTGCAATCGATCGGTTCGTAACGCCTGTGTCAGTTCAAAAGAGTGACGACGTCCAAATCTCTCAAATAGTGAAGGTATGTATGGGAAAAGAGAAGAATAATGAAGCTCAAAATGCCATATATACAAGGAAATTATCGCTGGCCAAGTTTGAAGAGGGTTGGTTAAAAGATGTTGATTATCCACGTGATTATGTCGTGATTCGTCATACGCGAGAAAGTTTTTATCAAGGAGATGCGCCCAATTCGTCCATTTTGCCTGATCTCGTCTATATTGAGCCGCCCTAATCTTCTATATTGCAGGCCGGGAGGCTTTGGTGCCAGGGCAATGTCGAAAAGGTCTTACAAAGATGCTGTCGAGCATCTTAATTCTCTCCAATCTAACGCAGCCGCTCTCGAAGCTGCCCGTGCCTCTGGTTCAAGTCGTTTAAGCGAGTTTGCTATTCCAGAGATGCTGGAATATCTAGGGAGGATTGGGTACACTGTACGTACAGGCTGGATGCTATAAAATAGCCTCATAAGTTGTCCGTAGCCCAAAGAGTTGAATGCCCTCAATGTCATACATATTACTGGTACCAAGGGTAAAGGGTCTACCAGTGCTTTTACGGATTCCATTCTCCGTCATGCTCTCCCCAATGCAACAATTGGTGCGACCGATCTATGATGAGTGGTCAACTCTCCTTACTAGCATGTACTGCAGGTCTCTACACTTCACCTCACCTGGTGGCAGTTCGCGAGAGAATCAGGATAAACGGGACTCCCATTTCTGAAGAGCAGTTTGCAAAATACTTCTTCGAAATCTGGGATCGCTTGGTTGCGAACAATGTGGTACGGTTCTCAAAATGCGTTTAGATCGCGTTAGTTCATGACACTTGGATGTCAGCGACGATTTCCCAATACGTCCCTGCTCCCAGGTTATTTCCGATTTGTGACACTACTGGCCTTTCACGTTTTCCTGTCCCTCAAAGTCGATGCAACTGTCCTGGAAGTTGGTGTTGGAGGAACCTATGACAGTACAAATATTGTCCCGAATCCTATTGTCACTGGGATAACGGCTCTTGGAATTGATCATGTAGCTGTGCTCGGTCGGACGCTTGAAGATATTGCATGGCAAAAGGGAGGTATCTTCAAGGTGTGTATCTAAATGATGACTAGGAATTGAACCGAAAACTGGAAACTTAGAAAGGCGTACCTGCGATAACTGTTAACCAGCCTCCCGAAGGACTGCGTGTACTAGAGGAACGTGCAAAGGAGCTGAAGGT